>JAUMHM010000085.1:61282030-61294424 GCA_032362435.1 Melikaiella ostensackeni
GCCGTGTGTATCTCGAACGGGACCGCAGCGTCCCAATCTATTCCTAATTGCCACAATTTTTGCATTTGGATTTTTGCAAGCACGATAATTGGACCCAAAAGATCGAGTGGATCAAACAATTGAGCGATTTGTGACAAAATATTACGTTTCGTTATTCTTTTATCGTTGTCGATTTGATTAAAAGTGTACGCTAAAACATCTCCTGTTGAGTCCCAGTGAACCCCAAGTGTTTTCGTCGTTTGATCTAAGTTTAGTAATAAAAACGATTCTTCAGACCGTTCCGATAACGATTTGATTAGATGATAATCATTGGAGGCCCACTTTCTTAAATTTAACCCACCCTTGCGCGTTATTTCGATTAATTCGTCGTGTATCAGTTCAGCTTCTTCGCGTGTTGAGGCTCCTGTGAGCATGTCATCAACGTAGAAATCGGTTTTTAAGATTTGAGAAGCTCTTGGAAAGAATTCGGATTCATCGTTTGCGAGTTGGTGGAGAGACCGAGTTGCTAGGAAGGGAGCAGCAGAAGTTCCGTAAGTTACGGTATTTAATTCAAATATTTTAACGGGTTGTTGGGGATCTTCACGCCACAAAATCCTTTGATACTTTCGATCGTCAGGGTGTATTAAAATTTGACGATACATTTTTTCTATATCAGCCGTTAGTACGTAAGAATACGAGCGGAAACGAATGAGTATAGAAAATAAATTATCTTGAATAGTGGGACCTACCATGAGAGTATCATTCAGTGATAAGCCAGTTGTCGTTTTGGCCGAGCCGTCGTAAACTGCGCGAAGTTGCGTTGTCAGACTTGACTCCTTGATCACTGCATGATGAGGTAGATAATAACCCTCACGAGTAGATACGTTTTTTACCTCAGTCATGTGATTACTTTCTTCATAAATCTTTAGATTTTCGACATATTTCGCTTTTATGTCCGGTTTTTTCGCTAAAGATCTCTCAAGTGCGTAGAATCGTTTTAGCGCGCTCGTATATGATTCGCCTAAATCGCGTACGTTTTCTTTGAATGGAAGTCTAACAGTATATCTTCCGCTCTCTTGATCTCGATATGTATTTTTTTGATAATGAACTTCGCTCGCGTTTTCTTCGGTTGATAAAGTCTGTCTCTCTGGGCAATTCTCGATTTCCCAAAATTTTTCTATCTGACTTGTCAATGACATTGTCAATAGTGGCAAGAAGTTAATTTGGAAAAATTTGGTAAAGTTACTTTACCCGCTATTATCCAGCCAAAAACTGTGTTTTGTAATACAGCAGTTTGGCCGGGAATCTTTCTTTGTCCGACGGTCAAAAGTTGCAAGAAATATTCAGCACCGATAATCGCATCGATCGGACCTGGTTTGTTAAAATTTGGATCAGCTAGTCTGAGATTAGAGGGAATATTTAATTGCGTTTTGTTTATTGGTTCTGAAGGCAAATGTTCATTTATTTCGTCTACAATCAGAAAATCGAGATTTAGTGAAAAGTTATTGATACGCGATTTCACGGTGGTGCTGGTAACATATTCTATCTTTGATGACATTGAATTTACCGCACCAAGAGGAATGTCGATTTTTTGTTTGGGCAAATTTAATTTTGCAGTCATTCGCTTCGTTAAGAGATGTGGTTGTGAACATGAATCAAGCAGAACTCTGCATTCGTGAGGCGTTCCTCTTGAATCCATTATATAAACAATCGCTGATGTTATAATATTTTCAGACGGTACGCTATTTTTCAAAGAGATTGCATTTACGTGAGTCGATTTTGCAGCTTTTTCGTTTTCGATGTGCAATAAAGAATGATGTCTTTTATTACAAGATTTGCAATGACTCGATCTACATTCTTCCACGCTATGATTTGACTTTAGGCAATTAAAACATAGATTTGACCTTTTTACAATATTTATACGCTCAGAAACAGTCGCATTTACGAGGGGCTCACAATATTGGTTGAAATGAGAACCCTTACATAAATGACAGAACGGTTTCGCTTGTGTCGCATAAGAGGATAAATTTCGATTACTATCATTTTGTCCGTTTTGTCGTCGATTAAATTGTTGATTATTTTGAGTACCCCTTGCATTAATTTTAACTGATTGATCAAGTTTTTCGCTTTTCATAATCTTATGAGTTTCCAGAACCTTTCGACGAGAATGCAGAAAGTCGAGCAATTGGCCCATGGTTGGAAGCGCGACTCCTTGAGTTTCTTCCTTCCATTTAAGACGCGATTGTGGATCTAATTTTGAAACTATTAAATAAATTGGAAAGGATTCCAAAAACGGTTTGTTTAGGGCCTCAAGTGCACGATAGTGCTTTGTTGCATTATCCAGAATATCTCCTAGCGCGGTGGCAGATGAATTTTGACAAGGAGGTAACTCAAAAAGGGCACGTATGCGATTGTTAATTACCGCCGCGGGATCATCATAGTATCTTTCTAAAATAGTCCAAGCTACCATGTAATTCGCGGAAGTGGTTTCTAACGATTCGATTTTTTCTGCTGCCTTTCCTAATAGGCACGATCGCAGATACATTAATTTTTCAGAATCAGTGAGTTTTGGATTATTATGAACTGCCGATTTGAAGGTATCACTGAAACCAGGCCATTTTTCGTAAGAGCCTTCGAATTTAGGTAAATCCATTTTTGGAACATTTCATGTTCTTCAATCATAAATAGAGAATATATACGAGAAAATTGTAGGTAGTAGACTTCTTTCTTGATGAAGTTTAATTAAACCGACATTTTGCTTTTTCTTTGTTCCAATTCATTTTTTTAACCAGATTTTTTGGTTGTGAGCGGAAGAAAATGTTATTTTCACAGTTTTATGAGAGGAAAGAATATATTACGCTATAAAATCATTGATTCGGGTTGAGGAATAGAATTTCATCATTGTATATGATTGAAATGATTGATTGAAATTGAAATGATTTGATCGAAAGATATTTCTTTTGATTCAAGGAAATTTGTTTGGGGAAAGGGAATACTTCTATGTTTCATAAAAATTTTCCTTTAATTTAAAACGATTTTCTTCATTCTGAAGTTACTTTTGGTAAAAATGAAAAAAAATTATGTTAAAGGAATGTTTCCTTCTGCTCGGGCAAATATTTTACTGAGTGGGAGATAAATAACACGGCTCTTCGGCATAATGATAAAAGCGTTACATTTTTCACATAAAATGACAAGGAACTAATTTATTTATCCTCGGAAATATTGTTTAAAGAAACGAATGTTACATTTAACGCAAGATTCAATAAAATCAAGGTATTAAAAAAAGCTTAATACTCAATAAAAAAGTTTTATTATGGTCGCCATAACTTGGAACTTACGAAAGCTAGAACAATATTTCCTTAAGATTTGTTGAGAATTACGTCTACCTTAATCTCTATAATATAAACAGCGTTCAGTTTAAAGCATATTAAAGGAGAGATTTTACAAGAAATGAAAATAGAAATATTGTTTTAACTAAAACTACCCTCTGGAGGTCATATTGATATATGTCACACTATGGGGGTTAGCGACTTATCATGTGTTGATTTGAGTGCAGAAGGGGGGGGGGAAGAAAGTGAAAAAAGCTAACAAAGGAGTCAGCTTAGCTTCCGTCTTAGCAAGTTTCAGCAATACTGCGTCTCCTATGAGTTCGAGATATGCTTTCTGATGACGCGGGAGGGGGGGGGGGTGATCCTACTTCCCACCCTTTGTTTGTTGATCCCGAAAATCGCAATACACTGCAGTCCCGCTATAGAAACCATCTCGGGGGTACTCTCAATGGCCCTCGTTCTCTATCGGGAATCTCCAAACCATAAACAATTAGGGCCCTATGAACTATTTTTGTTGAAACCATTTCCTCTTGTTTTCCTTTGACATTTTTGTGACGCCTGTTTACACCTGGTTTCGCATAACCTAAACCGCGAACTGAAGCCAATACCCTGCGACACTTTTGCAACTGAATGAAAATGACTGATGCAGACGACACGATTAACCGCCGAGAGTACTGCACGCTTTTTTCAAAATTCGTCCATTTTTAAGATGTACAATTGGAGATTCATTATTTTGGATTGCTTACTATTTTCAAATGATGTAATTTTGATTGTTTCTTTGAAATATGTTGTTCAATTTTTTGAAGCCTTACAATGGGAAATTCTGCAATTCTACAGATTGAAAATTCAAATTCAAATTCTAAGATATAAAATTGAAATTTATTTAGTATTATAGATTTGCAATTGAGGATTCATCAATTTTTATGTTTCTTATGTGAAGATTCATTAATTTGGAATGTTGAAAGTTCAAAGGGATGTGATTTTGAACTTTTTTTTGGCTTCGTTCAGTCGTCCTGAAATTTGGGACGACTAGCATTTTTCACACATTTGACTAATCTTCCTGAAAAAATGCGCTTATATATTCTCATTCCTTCTGATATACAATTTCCCTAATGCTTTAAGTTCAGTTGCAAATTTTTGGAAGAAATAATAGATAATAGAATATGCCTAAAAAAGGAATTACTTTCAATCGAATCTCTTCACTTTTTCTTAACGTTCATTCCAATAGGGGATCTGTAACGAGAAGAACGATTCAAATACTGATATTTCAAATATTATTTTTGTGCCTTCCCGCTCCCACGAGACATTGGAAAGAGGTACGGATGGGAGGTACATTATTGTTCCACTGTCCCGAAGAATACCTAAGTCACTAAGAAAGTTTTCTTTCTGTCTGTCGTATCTCTATGTATTTGTAAGTGGAGGTACGACATTCTAGCGCAGCATAAGAGAGTTGATATGTTCTGTTTTCAGAAAAATGTGTTAGTGACCTGTTGTTCGGGACGGTCGTTTTGTGGTCAGTCACAGGGGCGTCTATTTGCCTATTTAGAAAACTATTCAACATATCGATCAAAAAGTTTTAGACTCGTGTTTCTCGAAAAAAATCCTATAGGAATCTGCATTAAAACTTTTCCGACAAAGATATAATCTTCCCCCTACCACTCTTCTCTGACCAATCATATTTCTGTGATTGGCCACTGTACTCTGGTGAACACCACCTCCCCCAAACGGTAAAGGGGGTTGCACGTGTGATCGATCACGCTTTTTACATTTTTTAATATGATATTGTTTCAATTTTTATACGAATAGTAAGATGAAAAGGTGGTGTCGATTCCACTACTCATCTCTCCTTTCAAATGCCCCTTATACACTCAAACCCCGATATAAGCCCAGTTTCGGAAGTTGCTTCGCACTGGCCTTGGGCCTGAACCGGATCTCTCGAAACGTAAACAGTCAGGGACGTGTGAACCATTTCGTAATATTACGCGATCTCCGAACGTGAATCGAACTTGAGTATATGCGCACTGCGCCTTTATCAATACGCTGCTGGCATTTCACGCTTGGTTGAACACCGTCTCTCGCCCCGACCGCTGAGAAACTGCGGGGGCCAGCAGTCGGCTAGCAGTTCTAGGAAGGCGTAAACCGGATGGGCTTCTATGGGGGTTCGAGTGTAATAATAAGTAATAACTGTCTGATTTTAAGCTATTTTAAGATTTTTTTAAATGATACTCTTATCATCTCTTTAAATTCACAGAAAATCTGTTGAAATTGTTAAAATAGAAGAAAATAAAAAAGCACGAGCGCGCAAACGCAGGACGGCAGCGTTACCAGTAAGTCGCATTAACCACTGGACCACGGCGCATTACAGTGTAAGGAAAATTAGAGCCGGTAGTGATTCAGCTGAAAGTAATTCTTGCTTTATTTATATTTTATTTTTTCCTTCAATAATATGCAGCTGAACTCGAGGAATTGTTGAAAAATGGTAGTTATCCCGCGATTCGGGACGACTAGCGAAAAGCGCAAGATTTGCTAGTCGTCCTGAATTTCGGGATGATGAGAAACTTTGTTTTTTTTTTGGAATATGTATTTTGATTCTGGAAATCTACAATTGAAAATCTTGAGTCGCGTACTTTTTGAAAAAAATGAAAACTTTTGATTTGAAAATTCGACAATTTACTATTTTCAGGAATTTGAAAATTCGGCAATTTACTATTCACAAGAGTTTGAAAATTTCTAGTATTCAAAAATTCGGGTTTCAAAATTTCGGGAATTTAAAATTTTAGGAATAAACATTTTTGTTAGTTTCATTTTCTTTCGGAAATTTGAGACTTCGGGAATCATCATTTTTTGGGAAACTGTATCGGTAATTATTTTTCGGTATTTTTTCAGGTTTGGTTATTAGAAAATTTCGGCAAAATTATGTCAATTGTGTCACTTCCGTATTTTTTCAACCAATTAGGATATTTTACCTTTCTTTTTTTCATTCTGATGAGGGATCTCACGCCCTTTTGAAGATCAGAGGAAAATCTTAAGATAGTGAGAACTAAGAAAATGAAGCATTTCTCACTGAAAATAAATTTTTTTCATTTTCTTCAAAAAATACAAGAGATATGAAAAAAGTTACAGAGCATGGTCACTTCTCTTTAAGAGATATGCAAAAAGTTTTTTTTACAACTTTTTATACTTCGTAATAACTTTTCGTTTCTTATACCTCGCACGTATTTGAAGAGAAAGAAACAAAAACAGAAATTTCTTGAAAAAATTTCATATTATTGTGGCTATTTCTTTAAATGCTATATTTTTTCAACCGATCAAAATATTTAAGCTTTACCTTCAGATTCTAGTGAGCAATTTCACACTCTTTATAAATCCGCCAAAAAATTTGAAATATCTAAAAAATTAGCAAGAGGGATTCGATTTTTCTGAAAAAACAAGAATTCTCATTCTTTCCAAAAATATGAAAAAGAAAATAAGTGTTCACACAAGAAAGTTGTTCATCTCTAAAATATCTACAGAAAGGTCCTTTATCACTTTTCGTTACCACGCAAAACTTTTTTTTCATAACTAAAAACCGATAATAGTGTTCGAAGAATTTACAAGAATAAGATGATAGAAGATTAAATTATCTACTGATATAGTCAAAAACAGTACCTCACACGTATTTAAAGAGACAGAAAGCAAAAATAGTATTTTTTGAGAATAATGCATATATTTCGAAAACGGTGGAGAATCTTGAAAAGTGGCAAAGCAACTTTTTTCAGAAGTTTCAAGGAAGAACAAGTTTTTTGCGTAGGATTTTTTTAGTTTTTTTTTATTTTCTTGCGGATTTTGAAAGATTGTGAAATGCTTCACTAGAATAAAAAAAAAGGTATATATATTCTAGTCAATTACAAAAATAAAGCATTTCAGAAAAATATTTCTCACTGTATTACTTCAGAAAAAATGAACAAAATTTTCAGCTCCTCTTTCAAAAAAACTTTTAATGCCGAAGGAAACCTCCACACCAAATTTCATGCTTTTGTTATAACTAGAGCAAAATTTGTATTATCTTTAGCGTTGACATTGGCGTTTTATCATAAAATCTTTACACTTAGTATCCTTGAAAGTTGAACTCTATTTATTTAAAGAGATTTCGAAAAGGCCTTCAATTTTTAAATTGGCCCTCACTAATCGTTACCCATTCCTAAAACATCAAATTTTAGCATGAATTAAAAATTTTTTCCTTTCTGATGTCAGTCTTTCAATGCTTCCGATTTTGAGTCTATTGATATTTTGAGCGTAGCAAATTCCCCGCAGATGTTACTATAAGCAGAAAAAAAGTCACAAAATAGAACCCTTTTTCAGATATTAAAAAAAGGTTGTATAATTTAAAAAAAAACTGTTTGTTTTTCAAAATTTCTGATTCTTGGAGAACAAGTTGATATTTCAAGTAGATGATGAGTGCCGTCGTAAGCGAAAAGTACTCTCATTCCAGAAGAAGAAGCAATGTTCAACTTATCGCATTATGAAAATAGTAGAAATGTAGTACGTGCTGAGTCATTTGAAATTTTCCATGGATAATATGAAACATACAAAAGTAACAATATATTTAATCACTTTTCATATTTCATATTCTGTCATATTCTGCCCACCTGACGTTTAAGTAACGGATTCAAATATTATTTCATTACATAAAATAGTTCAGTATTATGTCACATGATTGAGAATGTCTTTGCAATCATTTTTGACAAAAATGACGTTTTCCCTTAAAATTTAAGTGAGAATGAAAAATAAATCATTTTTTCTAGGTTGATTTAGAACCCATCTATTCAAATTTTATTATTTTTAAATGCTTTGTTATTCAGTTCAATTTCTCTTACAAGACATTCATCGACGATGTAAAACGGTGCCTTTTAATTCAGCTTATCTAGAGTCTTGTTTACGTTCTCATTTAGATTGTGTGTTTTTTCATGGCAATCTTTTGTAACCAAGTTCAAGATAAATTTCCTAAGTTCCTAAGTGGTTTCTTTGTTCCCTTTGTTGTTAAGCTCAAAGAAAACTTTCTGGTGATTGTCAAATATCTTCTTTTTTTTAACCCAGTGAGTCTTGCGCTTTATCAAGAATTCTTTCTGTAATGCAGCAGAGCCGTCGAACCGCTTGGATCTTGTCGACAAAATCTCAGACAAGCTGTTTCGCTGAAAAGCCAGGGCTAACTAAGAAATATATTTCTTATTTATTGGTAACATTATTTAGTGAAAGTCTAAAAGTAAAAATGAAAGCAGCTACTTCTATATCTTTGAAGTTGAATGTAAACATTTTACTGATTGAATAAAATTTCTTAATATTCTCCACCGGTCCTCCAATAGCATCCATCCCATTACCCGAATTTCTAACAATTTCATTGAAATCCATAATAGCATAACTGAAGAATTAGATTAAACGAAATATTAGCTTCTTGCGTAGAAAATCCAGAGATTGTATTCAAATGTTTTCTAACAAGATGGAGTCATTAATTGGATACATTGACTGTAGTTTTGGTCAGGATTTTGCCTTTATGCGAATCAATTTTCAATCGAAGAATGGAATAATTAACATTTGCTTTTATTCAGAATGTTTGCGTGTGTGAAAATCATTTCTAGCCAAGGAAAGAAATATGTACCAAAATAACAATTGACATTAATTATCTCTGTTTTACTCGTATATTCAGGTAATAATGGTTTTCTAATCCAATAATATTTCATTTTTTATTGAACGATCAAACGAACTTACCTGTGAGTGATGTTCGATCGTTATTATATGAAGAGAGCCTCGTTCGAAGAGATTACAAATTGCAGTATCCTTGACGTCCGCTAGATGTCACGTTGTACAGAGCACAGGAATCGAAAAAGCTCGCCGCCGACTCCCCATCCCCCCGCGCCCACACCTCCTATATCATCATTCTTTTTAGCGATTGTTTGGAATTGTGCAGAGGTTGTGAGGTACAATTAGCAAATTTTTTGCGCAATGGGTGGGTTTGTAATCTCTTCAAACGAGGGTCTCTTCATACAATTACGATCGAACTTCACTTACAGGTAAGTTCGTTTGATCGTCCAATTATATATCAGTCGCCTCGTTCTCAAGATTAAAAATTGCAGATATTTAGAGATTTTTCAATTTCAGACATTTTATTAAATTAGGATTTTATTTTATAAAATAAAGAAATACAAAAATACAAAAAATAGGAATAAACTTTCCATCTTATGTTTCTGCTTGTACTATACATCAAATATTGCATTTGCAAAGCTTATTCTGTTATTAACTATTGGCCGATTGTAGAAATTAGCAAACACCTTTGAACTTACGGACCAGCCGGCCGTTTTCCTGATCGTGTTAAGTTTATGCCTTTCAGATAAGTAGCTGAGCTAGTTGCATGTCTAACGGAATGGCCTGTGAAAATTTTAGTGTCTATGCCACTTTTTCCTGATACAGTTTTGATCCACCTGCTCAAAGTTTGCGAACTCACAGGTTTATGAGGTTTTTTTATAGGATATGAAAAGTTTTTTGTTATTACCTGGCAATGTTTTCGTGGCCTTTATATAATGAATAATTGTTGACGCAGCACATAAATTCATATTGTTTTCGAATTTATGTGTTATGAGTAGAGGCTGGAATTTGCCTGGGCCCGAGGTCTTTATAATATCTGGTATTCTCATTTCTAGTCCACTACTTGTGGTTACAATGTTGTTTATAGTAATGCTTGCAAACGTTCAAGCCCTGTTGGCTGTGCTCAAAGCTAGTAAAGTAATTGTCTTTTTACTTAAATCTATCAAACTTAACTCTTCTAGAGGCATTAATGATTTGAGGTAGTTTAAGATTATGTTCACATCCCACGTTTTGTCATATTTTGGTTTGTTGGGTTTCAATTTGAATGAACCTTTTTAAAATCGGGAGATCATATCGTCTTCACCAATTTTATTAATTGAAATTAGTGAAATTGCGCTTCTGCATGTATTGAGCGTACCGTAAGAGGCGCCTTCGTTAACTCTATGTGTCAAGAATTTTAATACATTATTCGTATTCGGAGAGTAAAAATCGTATTTATTTATTTATTTTGCAAAATTCCCACCAAGTTTTTAAAGCTGCACCATACTGTTTCACCGCGGCTGGAGCTAGTGAAGCGATCACATTGTCCAGGGCTTCCATAGGAATACCCTTTCTCAAAAAAGCTTGCCGGATACTTTGGCTGCCAATAAGTGTAGGTGATGAGCTTGAGGATGTATCTTTTCTCTACAAGGAGATAGTAACATATTATATATTTATAAATTTAATAGATTATTAATTATTAATATTATTATTATTAATATATTATTAATATTGTTAATATATATAATAGATTTAATGATTTCACGATGATTCGTTATAATAAAAGGAGGTGTTTCGGCTATCAATCATGTGCAAAACTACGAATCTTGCCGACCTTTCGTAAACATTGCAGTTCACTTCTTCAAGGCTAACCTGAAAATAAAGCTTCAGGTTACGTTGTTCTTATATGTACTCTCTATGATGCCCGTGATTGGCCAGAGCGCCCACCGTGGGGATTGGTTGAACCTGATTGGTCAGTCAAGTCTTTTTGAGAAAACTGCGAGGACGGAAAGCCAAGTCGGATTGGTATTATATCCATTGTCCCTATTAATGTTATTAGGGAGTTTTAAGATTCCTATTATTGCTCTATATTCCCTTGAAAACGTATTGTATGTTTTTGCGAAGACGGTTGTTTTGGCAATAAAATCCAATGTCCTGTCTAGGTATGATGCTCAGCTAGTGCTGATTGCGTGGAATGTTTCAGGCTGACTTTACTCTTATGTTCTTTCACACGTTGCCTCACCGCTCTCCCGGTTTCTCCAATATAGACTTTGCCTCAAGAGCAAGGGATTTTATATACTTCCTGATCACTGAGAGGTGCCTTTTTATCTTTAGGGTTGTTAAGAAGTTGTCCTATTCTCACAGGTGGTTTAAATATGGTATGGATGGTGTGTTTGTTGAGAACTCTTCCTATTTGTTTTGTGATACCTTGGATGTAGGGTAGGATGGTGGTCGTTTTTCTTTCTCTTTCTTTAGTAGGTTGTGTTGACTCGTTTTTTTAAGTCTATTTTCTTATTGCATTGTCAATTTGTTTGTTAGTGCAATCGTTCTGTATTAGGATTCGTTCAACGTTTCGTAATTCCTTTTGTAAGTCATCTTTATCTGTTATAGAGACAGCTTTGTATAAAAGGGGGTCGATGACCGATTGCTTTTGAGATGGGTGGTGTTGGGAGGAGTCATGTAGGTATCTGTTTGTATGGGTGGATTTTCTGTAAACTTCATGTCCTCATGTGTCATCAGATCTTTTGTAAACTAGTACGTCCAAGCAAGGAAATTTTCCGTTTTGTTCAATTTCCATAGTAAACCGGATATTAGGGTGTAATCGATTGATGAAATCGAAAAACTTGTGTTGTTCATTTAGTCTATGTCTCCAGATGACAAAATTGTCGTCAATGTAACGGCACAAAATTCCGATTTAAGCTTGGATTGGTTGAGGATTTAAGTTTCTAGATGTTCCATAAAAATGTTGGCTATTACCGGTGAGATTGGAGATCCCATTGCTGTTCCTGAGGTTTGTTCGTAGAATCGGTTATTGAAAGAGAAGTACTTAAGTGTTATTGAGACAGTGTTCTATCAAAGGTATGAGATCAGAGAGGAAGTTTGAATGATTTGAAAGTATCGATTTTATCAGAGACTGGTACTTTCGTAAAGAGAGATACTACGTCGAAACACATTAGGATGTCTTGGGGTTGAACGTGAACCTGTTGTATTTTTTTGATTATGGAACATCTAGAAACTTAAATCTTCAACCAATCCAAGCTCAAACCGGAATTTTGGTCCCGTTACGTTGACAACACTTCTGTCATCCGGAGACATGGACTAGATGAACTACACAAGTTCTCCGATTTCATCAATCGATTTCCCTAATATCCGGTTTACCATGGAAATTGAACAAAACGGAAAATTGCCTTCCTTGGACGTACTAGTTTACAAAAGATCTGATAACACATTAGGACATGAAGTTTACAGAAAACCCACCCATACAAACA
>JAUMHM010000085.1:61301015-61314658 GCA_032362435.1 Melikaiella ostensackeni
TGTCGTGCGTCAATAAAACTTTATCATACTCTCGGTTGGAAATTCAAACGCTCGAATCGAATCTTTCGTTTGTTTTGAAGGAACGTTTCTTCCGTTATCCATCATGCTTTGCGAGAATGTAAAATATTTTTTCTGCAATTGCTTGCCATTTGAGCAATACCGTCTTTCGAAATTTCACCGAGAAATGTAAATATTTATTACCGGTCTGTTAGGAAATTCCACTGACATTCTGCTATAAATTTCTAATTCGTTTATTCGGACTAAAAGTGTTAAAGAATTGTCCTCGTGGTATATGGACGGTTCCTCAGTTGTTTTCCATTATTAAATCAGGAAAAATCTGAACTAATTTAGTTAGTAATTTTCCACTAATCTTTAGTGGCTAACTAATTGCTAATTGAATTAGTAAAATTTGAATAGTAGTTAGTTAAATTTGACAAGTTTTGATTTAGAGAACTGTATACTACATAGTTAGAGAGGCAGCAAACTATCTTTTGCGTAAGAAAGAAAGCTGTATTAAATAAAGCGTAAATAAAGCTGTCATTCTTATTCAAGCTTATAGTTATTTGAGGCAAATAATTTTTGCGAAGTTTTGTGAATAATTGCTATTTTCTGTGGTAAATTAGAAAAATGTACAACCGAAAAATATTTGTACAACTCAATAAAATTTCGGAAATCGAAAACATAGCTCTGTGGAAAAGTAGTGCATGAGGACCCTGAATGTGTGTAATTAATTTAGAGTCGATTGATAAAGGCTTAATTCGTCATATAAGAAAAACATGTTGAACAAAATTCTTCTCTTCGTAATTTTAATACATTCAAGGATGTCGATTTTCTTACGTTTCTGGAGGTCTTAAGAGTCTGCCGCAGTTTTTATTTGCTGATGCATAGGAGATAATAATAATCTTAAATGACACGTATTTTGAACAAACAATTTCGAAACCTACAGAATGAAAATGGTATCATCAATTCTTAAAGCTCTTTTCAAATATTGTTACATTCTTTCAAACGGGTAAATTTAAATTACAGTTAAATTTGAAATTGTCTAATTACGATGATCATTATGCTCTCAAAAATTAGTCTTAGACTCGCAATCCTTTTTCAGTTATGTGCATGAGCGAATTGAATCAACTATAATCCAATTCGACTCAGCGCGTGAGTCGTGGGTCAAATTTTCGACATTAATTTTTATTAATTTTAATTGAAAATTAATTAATTTTTATTCGCCAAATAAGTGTTACAAAAATAAGTAGTCTACTTTCAGAATCTTGCTTAGATATATTTTAATTGTATTATACCCAGCGAAGCGGGTCAATATGGTTGTCTGAAGAATTTTGTTTTTCTATTTTTAATTTAAGATTAAGATCTGAAAAAGATAACCATTTTGACTATAGAGAAACCAATTTTTTTCAAGTCTCTAGTTTGTAATTTTATTATAAAAGCCGTATATGTTTAAATACAGTCACTGATCGATAAAAGGCTAGAAACCATTCAACAAATCAAGGTCGCTGTGATATTCAAAATATTATTAATTTGTTTCTCAATTTTTTCAGAAATCATGTATTTAAACTACATTTTTTATTCACTAATCTCAAAAACAGATAATATATTCTTGAAAAATTCTATGGTTGTAAATCATGCAACAACCCTATTCAATAAATTAAGTTTCATTCAATCTTAATAAATAATCGCTCATTATTTAGTTATATACTCGATGAATTTTGATAAAAACAATTTGTTTGAAAATCGTTGAATAAACCAATTATTTTTTAACACAGAAGAATTGTGCAGAAGGTTTCAAAGAACAAAGTAAGCCATTGTTTATTGACACGGGATAAAAATTAAATATGTTATAAAGAGGTTTGAAATAACAATTAATAAGAAATAAAATATCAGAGGTGGATGAATATGCAACAAATTCTATTTTCCCAAATATTTATTTTTCCCAAACTCAATTGGCCGAATAACAATTTGCTATCATTTTTATTTAGCCCAATTGCCAATTTACCTATTTTTTTCCGAAATTACTAATTAATTATTGATAATTAATTATTAATTATTATAATAATTAATTATAAAATTTTTCCAAAATACCCTAAAATTTTTAAAATATTTCGAAATCTCTTACAATTCTTGATATCTATTGAAAATTTTTTGGAATCTTTAAAAAAAATTTAAATTTCATTCTTTGGAGATCCTTTGGAATCTTTTGAGATACTCTAAAATATTATAAATCCTTTAAAATCCTTTGAAATCCCTCGGAATTTTTTAAAGCTCTTGACAATACCTTAGAATGTTTTAAAATTACCTAAAATCTTTAAAATCCTTTGAGATCCCTTTCAGTTCTTGATATCTTGTAGAAATTCCTTGGAATCTTTAAAAATATGTATTCGCAAATATTTAAAATTCTTTAAAATCTTTGGAAATCCCTTAGAATCTTTCAAAATACCCAAAAATCTTTTAAATCCTTTGAAATTTCTTCCAGTTTTCGAAATCTATTAAAAATTCCTTAGAATCTCTTAAAATAACCTAAAATATATAAACTTCCCTATAATCTCTGAAAATCCCTTGCAATCTTTCAAAATATTCTAAAATCTTTGAAAGCCTTTGAATCTCCTCACAATTCTTGAAATCTCTAAAAAATTCCGTGGAATCTTTTATAATTTGTATCCTAAAACATTCAAAAATCTTTGAAATCTTGAAAAACTCCTTGAATTGTCTTCTAGTTCTTTTAATCTATTGAAAATTCTTTAAAATCTTTTAAAATATCCAAAAATCTTTGAAATCTCTTGTAGTCCCTTCAAATTCTTGAAATCTATAGAGAAGTCCTTAGAATATTTAAAAATATGTATCCTAAAATATTTAAAATTCTGTAAAACCTTTGGTACTCCCTTTGAATTTTTTGAATACCCTAAAATCTGCGAAATCCCTTGACATCTTTGAGAACATGTATCCTAGAGTTTTTAAAAATCTTAAAAATCTTTGTAAATTCATTGGATTCCTTCAAAATACCCTAAAATTGTTAAAATCCTGTGAAATCTCTTACAGTTCTTGATTTACATTGAAAATTTCTTGGAATCTTTAAAAAAAAATTTTAGTTAAATTCTTTGGGGAACCTTTGAAATCTTTTAAGATACTCTAAAATATTCTTAATCCTTCGAAATCTTTTGAAAGCCCTCGAAATTTGTTAAAGCTCTTGACAGTATCTCAGAATCTTTTGAAAAACAATAAATTCTTTAAAATCTTTGAAAACCCCTCGAAATTTCTTAGAGCTCTTGACAATTTCTTAGAATCCTTTAAAATATCCTAAAATCTTTAAAATCCTTCGAAATCCCTTTCAGTTCTTGATATCTTTTGAAAATTCCCTGGAATCTTTAAAAACACGAATCCTCAAATATTTAAGATTCTTTGAAATCTTTGGAAATCTCTTGGAATCTTTTAAGGTACCCTAAAATATTTCAAATCCTTCGAAATATTTTGGAATCTCTTCAAAATTCTAAAGGCTTTTGAAAATTCTTTGAAATTTTCAAATACCCAAAAATGTTTTAAATTCTTTGAAATTCCTTCAAGATTTTGAAATCTATTTAAAGTCTCTTGAAACCTTTTAAAATATCCTATAATATTTAATTTTCTTTGAAATCTTTAAAAATACCTTGAAATTGTTTAAAATCTCATTAAATCTTTAAAATCCTTCAAGATCATTTAAATCCTCGTAAATTTTATGAAATCCCTTGAAAGTGTGTAGTATGGGTACCAACTATTTTAAGACCGAAACGAACAAAATTGCTGTACTCATTTCAAAAAAGCCATTCTTTCTTGCAAATTAGGATGCATTCCTTTCAGCTTTAATTTTTTTCCGTTTCCATAATATGAAAGGAATACTTTAAGAACAATAATGAAACCACTACAGCAATTTTTTTGAATAATCTCGATTTCATATTTCGATTTCATGTTTCATATATTTAGAAGCCCGTGGTCGTGAACATAAATATTCTATTTCTCATCCTGATAAAGTTACACATACTGCTCTCACTAAACATTATATTGATACTGGTCATAATTTCGATTTGGATAATGTTGAGATCTTATCATTAGAGAACAATAGAGCTCGTAGAAAAATGGTTGAAAACTTTTTTATCAACAAATTACCAAATACAGTTAATCTTAAATATGAAAATAATTTATTTCCTGATGTCTACAAACCTTTCACAAAACTTTAAATGAAAATAAAATATTTAAAAAATTAAAAATTAAAAAATAAAGATTTAAAAATTATTTTATGTGGTTAAAGCTTCTTCTTACTTTATCGAGCAAGCCTTCACTTTCTGGTTTCTTATTTGAATTCCCGTAATCTCAGTTGCTCAGTCACTTGTTGTCACCGTTCCAAGTCGCTTGTCGGGCTTTTGCTCTTATTTATTCATATTATTTGTGATTTTAAATTATCCAGGTATGTTTTTTGTTTTTGTTTTTATTTTCTGTTGACCTTCCGTTTTCTTCGTTGTTATTTATATTTATTTTCCTGTGTGACATAGTTTAAAAAAAAAAAATTGAAAAAAGAACAATAATTGAAAAAAATTGAATTGAAAAAAAAAATTGAAAAAAATTTTTAAAAAATTTTAAAAAATTGAAGGGCCTCCTTTTGAGATAACCCAGTTCTTTTCTCTAAAAGTTTATAAAAAAATTTAATTTTTATCAATCTTTCTTCCTATTTTATTTTATTTTTATCCACATTATTGTATGTTTTTCACAGACACAATAAATGTTTCTCTTTTTGACTGATGAGGGTCCAAATGGTGACCGAAACGTTTAGAACTGAATTTGTTGCTTTTTTCATTTTTGACCTTCACTTCCATGACTTGCTTCGCTGTTTTATTTTGAAACATATTTCAAAGAGATAACAAAGTAATGTCTATATTTATTCTAGCAGACCACAACAACTCACTATCTGCTTATGAACAAAGCTTTTAGAAGTAACAGGACATGATCATTTAAAAAATGCCAAGTCTTCAGGATTATTTTTCAAACCAGATATTGTGGCTGGAGAAATACATTTTATACCAACAACACTTGCCCGAATTCGAATATTTGTACACCATGATGAAATACTTCATACATCTACACTCATAAATTAAAATTAAATGCTGTTTAATTGTTTGCTTTTTTTTGTTTCCTGACAACTTATTCTCAAAAATGCACTAAAAAGTGATATCCGATAGAGCTTTTTCTCTATATTTCCAACTATCAAGACCGCCTAAGTTTTCAAATGAGACACAACACATCCCTGAACCCTCAAAAGAAAAATCTTGTTCCATTTGTTGAAAAAATAATTGCATAATTTTGTTTTATTTATATTATAAAAGATGTTTGGACCGAGGTTTCAAGGCTTTAAACAGACCCGGAACGAATAAAACTATTAATTGAGGTTAATTTTCCAAGAATAGTTTTATGTGAAATTTGACTTCGTCGGTTTTCATCAAATCTCCACGGTTGATACTTCTGACTCAGAAAAAAACGATTTTCACGAAAGTGTCTGTCTGTCAGTAGTCTGGCAGTAGTTTTGTAGTCTGTAGTATCGTGTAGGCACGATAACTTTTAAAAGACTGATCAGATTGGATTGAGCTTTGGCACACTTTTTCAAGGCTTAAACAGGAAGAACGAATTTGTTAACCAGTCATTTTTAATTGACAGTTCTGCTTTTATCCACAGAAAATTCTTTTAGAAAGATTAACAATTCAATTTTCCGGACAAACTATGCAAAATACAAAAAAAAAATTTTAGAAAGAAAAAATAGGATGGATAGGATTAGAAAGGAGAAATAGGGAAATAGGGTGATTTTTCACGAAAATAGGGGAATAATAGGGGAATAATTCCTCTTAAATAGAACTAATGTATAGTTACCATATGTGACGCGATCCGAGAAAAGGGACCTTTTAGGCAAAAGTGAAATTTTACAGGGCGAGCGATTGAAGAAATCGCGAGCTCGAGGCGGCGGAGCGGTTGAGAAGTCTCAGAGGGGAATTCTGACCCCCGCTCCTTACAGTTCGACCGTGTTTCCCCACTCTCTTCTCCTCCCGTTCGTGCGCCGGCAATCGAGTCCAAGTTCTCCAGTCTATTGTCCTGCGCACGTGTTCAAAGATTCTTTCAATAATTTATATTTTGTGAAATAATGCAGATACAAAATTACTGATTGCACTCCTAGAAAGATCAGTAAAAGAGCTTATAGAATCCATCATAATTCGAAAATCGATTTTTTGCCTAGTAGGTCCCTTTTTTCAAATCGTGTCACATATGTTTGAGGAATACATTCTCATCATGACACTCGTGCTTCGCGCTCAACACTGCTTGAGCTTAGTTTAAATTTTATAGATTCGACATTTTACAATATGTTTTTATATTCAGCTGAAAAATTATAAGAACAATGCGAGAAAGAATCAAACGAAATGCACCCAAATCGAATACTTTCCAGCATAAATTTGCAGTATGGGAGAAACCATGAGAAAAGTTTAATTTAATACAAAATTGCTAAAAATGTATGTTTTGGATAAGTAATAAAAAAACTTGGCAAGCTTTAGAAACGACATAAATAAAAATTATTTTTCTATGCTTATTTCAATTTTATTAATGGCAGCTTAGGAGTGAAATATAGATATAAAAATTGTTTACAGGCAATTTTGCAGTTCTTTTTTAGATGAGTAATTTTGCGGTTGAAGCTTTCATCGTTTTTTACGTTGTTTAGCTATAAATTTGAGTTTTCGATTTTCTTATGGCATTTTCCACGTTGAAAAAAACAATTATTGCTATTGAAAAACGGTCAGGGGAAATTCGGTAGAACGTTCAGAGAAAAATAATTTTGGTCTCTTGTCCATTTATTGTATCTAGCGTGCTTTCGTGGTAAAGTTGAATTATTACTTTTCTTAGTTTGAGTTTGCGTGACTAAAACCATAAATATTGGCAGTAGAAAGCTGGCTAACAAATTTGACCTATCTTTTTGGACTAAAAATCGGTGTGCAAAAGGAAATTCGAATTAGAAAATTCCTTCGAGAGGTATATCGTCGTCAGACAACAGAAAGACCGACAGACAGACCGACAGATAGACATTTTCGTAGAAACTATTTTTTTTACTCAGGGGGTCTCAAAACGTCGAGAATTGACGAAAACTGGATAGGTCCAATTTCACATGAATCTTAGACATTCCATCATATATGATGAGAATTTAACAAGTTTGCTTATAACCATTTTTTGATAAGACACGTAGCTTTTGTTTTATGTGGGAAAAAGGCTATTAGAAATAACAAATTCAAATTTATGGGGAAATGAAAAGATACAATAAAATATTCAACGGCAAAATTTTTCGTTTAAAACTAGAGTCCTTGACCTACGTACATAAATCAATATATCAGACATTTAATATAATAGAGTTCAACGGTATATAGAGAATTTCGCGTTTTGGACATACTTTATTCGAGTGCGAAGCGCGAGATACGTGATGAGAATGTATTCGTTAAAGCCAGAGGAGCTTTGACAAAAAGAATTCACCATCACCAAATTACGGTTGTCAATGGTTTGTCCATTAATTTTAAAAGGTCTATACATGAATGTGGAGGTATTAAAAAACTGAGCGTAGCGCGAGGTAAACATATTAACGAGCGCGTAGCGCGCGTCCGACAGACGCGCTCCCTAAGTGTGTTCGAAATTGCGAGCCGTCGCGTAGCGCGCTATGGCAATGTGACCACTGCACGGGCAGATTTTGTTTCTGTGGAAAGATTCTTGAAACATATTTTCGTTACTTAACAGCACAACATTAAATTTAAATTGTAATGAAAGTTTAAAAAATAAATGATTATAATATTTTGACATTATTCAAAATACAGGGTTTCAAAAATATGAAAAATTCATGATCTTGTTCATCAAGAATTCCCAATCTCTACTCAATTCGTAAATTGATAAATAATTTTTCAGATTTTCCCGTCGGAGTTCTGTACATTTTCCTATAAAATTTCATATGCGATAAAAGTTAATATCTCTAAAAAATATAGGCGTAACTATCAAAAATTTTCAGTAATCTTTTCGTTACTTTTACGCTACATAAGCACATACTGTGCCCCTTTTTTCAGTTTCTGTTTCGAAAAAGAAGGGTTTTCTCAGAAGAAAATTAAAGAATCATAAAGGTGGGTGCTCTGAAATGTTAAAAATTTTGGTCAATTTCACTATATGCTGTACAGAGGAGACCTCTCCACAGTATTTAATGATCCATACAGGAAGGACTTAATTGAAGCTTTTTCCCTTTCTCTTGCTTCTCCGAAATATCATTTTTCTTTTATCAAGCATAAATATTATTTATTAAAGTAATTCGTTGAACTTATTCATTTTATTAAAAAAAATCGTTTTAAAAAATTTATACTGTTCGTTCTTGGCTTTATTATTATTTTTTTGATTTAACAACTTTGATTACCTTTAATATAAATAAATAAGATATTAATATCCATGTACTTTGACGGAATTCTGTACATCTTTTTGATAATATTTAGCATATACAATAAAACTATATTTCTCTAAAAAATGTATAGATACTAAGAAATGTTTCTCAATACCTTCCAGAACTATTACAAAGTCTTAATAATATTTTTAATGCTTTTACATTATTCTAAATAAGATATTTCAATAATATAAAAAATATATGATCATGTTCTTCGAAAAAATCCAATCTCTGCCGAAGTCATGGGTTCAATCATTATTTAAATTTCTGAGTTGGAGTTCTGTGAATCTTTCCCATGAAATGCAGTATTAAATAAAACTAAGCATATATCTAAAAAAACGTTTACATAAAATAAAATGTTTTTGATTCCCTTGCGGAATTATTACGAAGCTTCAGTAATATTTGTATTATTTTTACATTTTTTGATATACAAGGTCCCTAAGAATATGAAAAATTGATAAACTTGTTTTTGAAAAATTCCCCAACTTGACGAATTCGTGAGATTAATAATATCTGAAATTTTTGAGTTTGTGTACTGTGAATCTTTTCTATAAAATTTGGTGTAAAATAAAACTATGCATGTACTTCTAACAAATGTATCAACACTAAGGTATGGTTTTTAATGTCTTTCGGAACTATTACAACGTTTCAGTATTATTTTTACTATTTTAACATTATTCTATATACGAAGCTTCGAAAACATAAAAAATTGATGAACTTCTTTTTGAAAAATACCCCATCTATACTGGAGTCTTGAGTTTGCTTATTTTCAAAACTGCTGCATTGAAGTTCTGTGTATCTTTCCCATGAAATGTGTCATAAAATAAAACTATGCATGTACCTTTAAAAAATGTGTGCGCAATGAAAGTATTTCTTAATCTCTTTTGGCATTATTAAAAAGTTTTAGTAATCTTTTTATCATTCGAGGTTTCTAAAACCCAAAAAATTATAAACATGTTTTTGAAAAATTCTCAATCTCTACTGATGTCGATAGTTTAATATTTTCCTAAATTTCGGATTTGTTTTTCGGTAAATGTTTTCCATAAAATGTGGTATAAAATAAAACTATGAATGTACGCCTGAAAAATGTATGCGTACTGAAATATGTCTCTTAATAAATTCCGGCATTAATGAAAAGTTTTAGTAATCTTTTTATCATTTTTAAATTGTTCGATATTCGAGGTTTCAAAAGTTGAAGAAATTTGTTAACTTATTTTTGAAAAATTCCTAATCTCGAGCAAAGTCATGACTTTAAGAATTTTTTAGTATCAGTAATCTTTTCATTATGTTTACAAGTTTCGACATGCGAGGATCCAAAAATATAAAAAATATTTATGACCATGTTTTCGAAAAATTCTCAACTCCTACTGAAGTCGTGAGTTTAATAACTTTTTTAAATTTTGGAGTTCGACTCCTGGGAATGTTTCTGATAAAATGTGGTATGAAGTAAAACTATGCATGCACCTCTAAAAAATAAATGCGTACTAGAATATGATTCTTAATATCTTCCGGCTTTATTAAGAAGTTTCAGTAATATTTTAAATATTTTAACATTGTTCCATACACGAGGTCTCAAAAAAATAAAATATTTATGAAGTTGTTCTTGAAAAATTCCCAATATCTACCGTAGTTGCAAGTTTAATAAATTTTTAGTTTCAGTAATCTTTTTATTATGTTTGCATTGTTCGATATAAGAGGTTGCGAAAATTTAACAAATTTATGGACTTATTTTTGAAAAATTCCCATCCCTACCAAAGTTGTAAGTTTAATAATCTTTTAGTTTCCGCAATATTTTGATTATGCTTACGAGTACACTGTTTGATATACGGGATTTGAAAAATATAAAAAATTTATGAACTTGTGTTTGAAAATTTCTCAATCTCTTCTGAAGTCGTGAGTTAATTAATTTTTTTAATTTATGAGTTGGAATTCTGTAAAAGTTTTCCATGAAATGTATATATTAAAACTATGCATGTATTTCCAAAGAATGATTGCGTACTAAAATATGTTTTGTAGTATCCTCCGGCGTTATTTAAATGTTTCAGTAACATTTTTATTATTTCATATTGTTCGTTACACAAGGTTTCAAAAATATGAAAAGTGCATGACCTGGGTTTTGAAAAATTTTCAATCTCTCACGGATTCGTCAGTTTACTCAGTTTCAAAATAACTGCTTTGAAATTCTTTATTTTTTTTCGATAAAATTTTGTACGTACAACAAAACTTTATATCTCTAAAAATGCATACACACTAAAAAATGTTTTCTATACCCTTGCGGAATTATTACTAAGTTTCAGTTTTGTTCTACATACTTTATTTTTAAATTTAACGATATACGAGATATGCAACATTTTTGTACAAAATTCGAGTTTTAAAACTTCAGGAACAGACATTGTCAATAGTTTTTTGTTCTTTTAAGGAGTTTGAAATTTAAAACAAATTCAGGGGTGAGGGCATGAAAATTGTACAAAAAATTGTAATTTGTATTTAGACTACGCTAATATGTACGCATGGAAATATATTTTTATATGAAATCATCACCGTCCTTTTCCAGATAAGGATCAGTAAAATTCAACAGAGTTCTGCAAAATGAGGGGAATATTTTTACTATCACTTCTGGCTTGTATTCTTGTGGCTTTCTGCGCAAAAACCATAATGGGTGATTGCGTATCGGAAAAATTTACGGGTGATTGCCATTCAGTAAAACTATCGACTCCACCGAAAAGAAGAAGTCCACCGACAAGAGGAAGGCCTCCACAGGCAAAAGGAATGCCTCCACTGGAATTATCCAAGCACTCAGTCCGACAATCAACGGGAAACCTCCGCTGTGATGACACGTGTTTTGATGAAACGGGCTATGAAGGTTACTGCAATGTCGAGAGAAAGTGCGTTTGTGTAGGATGTTAGGTAAGGTCATACGTAATGCTTCAGTTATAATATAAACCATTTTCATCACATCTATCACTTCTATCCAGCAATTCCACCACTTCCATCCACAACGTCCACCACTTCACCACTTCGATCATTTCATACGCAATGCCTCAATTATTAAAAAAAAACATACTTTACACGGCTAGCCTCGATTGTAAAAAACCCTTAGAATCTTGGAAATCCTATTAAAATATCCTCAGTTCTCACCACTCACTTCCCCTGACCTTCCGCCCATCACCACGCAGAACACTCAATTCCCCATCCCCTCCCATCACTCTTCCACCCATAAAATCTTAAATTTCCTATAAAATCCTTAAAAATTTTCAGGAATTCTAGGAAATCTTTTAAAACTGTATGAAATTTTTTAAATACCGAAAAGTCACTGAAATCCTTGGAAATTGCTTGACGTTTTCAAATATCTCGAAAATTCTTTGCATTCTTTTAAAATACCCTAAAATATTCCAAATCTTTTTAGATCATTTGAAATCCCTTGAAATCTATAAAAATTCCTTGGATTCTTTTGAAATATGTATCCTAGAGTATTTAAAATTCTTTAAAATGTTTGTTTACTTCTTGGAATCTTTCGAATACCCTAAAATTTTTAAAATATTTTGAAATCCCTTACAATTCTTGATATCTATTGAAAATTTCTTGGAATCCCTAAAAAAAAATTTAATTTCATTCTTTGGAGATCCTTTGGAATCTTTTAAGAAACTCTAAAATATTATGAATCTTTTGAAATTTTCTGAAATCTTTCGAAATTTTTTAAAGCTTTTGACAATACCTTAGAATGTTTTAAGATAAACTAAAATCTTTAAAATCCTTCGAAATCCCTTTCAGTTCTTGATAACTTGTGAAAATTCCTTGAAATCTTTTAAAAATGTATCCTCAAATATTTAAAAAAATTTTTAATCTCTGTAAATGACTTGAAATATTTTGAAACACTCTAAAATCATTCACATCCATCCGAATTTCTTTCAGTTATTGAAATCTTTGAAATTCTTTGAAATATTTTTAAGTTCTTGATATCTTCTGCAAGTTCTTCCGAATCCCTAAAAATATGTATCTTCAAATATGAATTTTTTAAAAATTCTTCGTGAATCCTTCGAAATCTTTTAAACCGCCCTAAGATATTGAAAATCCTCTGAAATCTTTGGAAATCCCTCAAAATCCTTTCCAGTTCTCGAAATCTATCAAAAATTTCTTAGAATCTTTCAAAATATCCTAAAATCTTTAAAAGCTCCTGAAATCTCTTACAATTCTTGGAATCTATGAAAAATTCCGTGCAATCTTTTATAATTTGTATCCTAAAATATTTAAAAATCTTTGAAATCTTCAAAAATTTCTTGAAGTCCCTTCTAGATCTTTAAATCTATTGAAATTTCCTTGCAATCTTTAAAAAGCATTTGCAGTCCCTTCTAATTCTTTAAATCTATTTCAAATTCTTTGAAATCTTTCAAAATATTCAAAAATCTACAAAATCTCTTAGAGTCCCTTCAAATTCTTGAAATTCATAGAGAATTTTTTGGAATATTTCAAATTATGTATTGTAAAATATTTAAAGTTTTTTAAAATCTTTGGTACACCCTTGGTATCTTTTAAATACCCTAAAATCTTCGAAATCCCTTGAAATCTATTGAAAATTCCTTGGAATCTTTTAGAATATGTATCCTAGAATATTTAAAATTCTTAAAATTTTTTGTTTAATCCTTGGAATCTTTCGAAATACCCTAAAACCTGTAAAATACTTCGAAATCCTTTACAATTCTTGACATTCATTGAAAATTTCTTGGAATTTTAAGAAAAAATGTAATTAATTTCTTTGGAGATCCCTTGGAATCTTTTAAGATACTCTAAAATATTATAAATCCTTTGAAATCTTTCGGAATCCCTCAAAATTTTCTAAAGCTCTTAACACAATACCTTAGAATCTTTCAAAATAACCTAAAATCTTGAAAATCTTTCGGAATCCCTTTCAGTTCTTGTTATTTCTTGAAAATTCCTTGGAATTTTTAAAAATATGTATCCTCAAATATTAAAAAATTTTTAACATCTCTGTAAATGACTTGAAATATTCTAACACACCCCAAAAATCATTAAAATCCTTCCGAATCTCTTTCAGTTCTAAAAATCATACATTTAATGCCTTCACGATGATTCACTATAGTAAAAAGGAGATGTTTCGGGTTTCAATCGTGTGCAAAACTACGAATCTTGCCGACGTTTCGTGAACATTGCA
>JAUMHM010000085.1:61323578-61350977 GCA_032362435.1 Melikaiella ostensackeni
AATTGCCACTTTTCCAAAATTTTCGTTTTTCTTATGTAGGCTAAGTATTTATTGAGTGACCCTCGTATATGCTTTAGATATATTTCATCTTGTTTAAATACGACAAGTGAATTAACATTATCACGTACAAGATGTTTAGGAATATGAGCATATGTCTGACTCAAGTAAAAACAGTCAACATCCTCGTGTCTACTCATAGAAAAAAATGCTCTTATGTAATCCTGCTACTCACAAGCTACATCATCAAAGACAATGACTGAATTTGGTTTTGCTTCACTTGGCATTATAACCTCTACATGGTCATTGAAAGGATAGTACTCAAGACAATTTACTGATTTAAAGACTTTTTCTAAAAATTCATACCTTGGTTGTTTTAGAGATTTTGAGTAAATGTAAACATTTTCAAATCTTAGTCCATTTGGATGTATAAGTAGAGTCACACCGAGAAAAAATTCATGCTTTCAGTGCACAGCGCTGTTCATAGCTCAAACGCTATAGAGACCATACCATTTTGGTATGGGAGATCGAGCGTTTTGACATTTAGGCCGCGCCCACTTGGTAGTCACTCGAAAAAAGCACGTACAATGAGAGGAAATCGTTAAGACTCGAATAAAAATTCAGTTTCAACGTA
The DNA here is from genome assembly GCA_032362435.1 of Melikaiella ostensackeni. Lineage (NCBI taxonomy): Eukaryota > Metazoa > Arthropoda > Insecta > Hymenoptera > Cynipidae > Melikaiella > Melikaiella ostensackeni. The sequence continues at coordinate 61,324,210 of JAUMHM010000085.1, forward strand.
ATGTTCAAACAATAATCGTTGTATCGTAAAACTACGAAAGTTCGACGGATATGTCGTTCAACTTTAAAACGATTTTCTTAGTTCCCAAAACAATTTACAGCTGGATTATTGCGGCAATCCTGCAACTGAGAAATCCAGTTGGATTTCCAGGTGATTTGAGATAACAAAATGTTCATGTTTTTTAAAAGGCTTCTTACTTTTTAATTAAAAAAATAGAGGTTCCTTTAAAAAACTTCATTTTTTTCAAACCAATAGGAAAAAAAAACTAGTTGGTAAAACTAGCTGGAAATCTAACTGGGTTTCCCAGTTGGAAAATTGGCGTAATAATCCGGCTGCATTTTTTCAGCTGGGTTTCGTTTGTTTCAAAAGGAATGTCGTTTTACCATTAAATAATCATAATCGTTTTACTGTTAATAATTCTTTAATGTCATCAAATAAAATTCACATTGAAAGAAAATTCTTTAAGCTCTCTGAATCTCAAATAGTCAATTTTCACTATTCGAAAAAGTGATTCACTATTAAGCAATCAATTTTTACTATTTTAATTAGTTTCATCAAGGTTTCAACTATTTCAATCAGTAGAATCTCACTAATTGAAATAGTAAAAATGACTAATTAAGACAGTTGATCCCACCATTTCGCCTATTTCAAATATTTCTATTCTGCTTCAACTTTTGAACATTTTCATAAATTTTAACAATAACTTCTCACATTTCTATAAATTTAAAAAAAAATACAAATACACAAAGAAAATTATTAATCAAAATCAACGTACTTGAGAGGTATTTGCTTGGTTATTCAAAATGAGATATCCTGCTTCCTATATTTTCGAGTTACCCTTCAAAATAATTTTTCAATGTTCATTCCAAAATAAGAGCTAAGAATAGTTTGTGTATACATAAAACAATCGTTAAATTATTTGATTTTATTCTATTTGGAAATTTTTTTAGTCAATCATTTGAGGGAATATAATTTTATTGTATTATTATTATTTTCATAATTTTCGCAAGTTCTTCATGTCAACTTGAATTTATTTTTTAATTTAACGCTACAGACTTTTTAAACAATTTCTAGTAACATATTTTTGGCTGGGATTATAACTTTGAAGATAATTAGCGGTTGAATATCAAGATTAAACGAAAATTTTAAACATACATTTTGGTAGAATATAAGAGAAAAAAATTGTCGCTCGAAGAATTCGTTTTAGTTTATTTAAAGATAATAACATTTCTTACCACTATATGACACAGGCTAGAGAAATATAACCTCCAAAAATGACACGTATCGATATTCGATATATTTCATACGAGCATACGAGCACATGCTCGGTTCTCCCATACCCGAGAGGTATGGTCGTTCGAGCGTTATGAGCATGAAACGCATCATACGTCTCATGTAAGATCGTGGACCGGGCCCACGCTATTTAAGCTAGAAATCCTTGCTATTCAAGCAAAAGCCAAATGCTTCTGGGTCAGAGATTATAGTGTGCGTTTACACTAAGAGTACCGAGCGATTCAAGTATCATTTTTATGCTATCGAAGTTTAATTGAGTTCGAACTTAAAATTCACTGGTTCTTCACACACCAAACGCATGGATTTTTTTTCGGTGCAGCAAAGCATTTGCCTTTCCACAGTTGGAAGGCCCGCAAAATATGGCTCGTGCGGTGTTTAATAGCAAACGTCCATGTCGTTTTTTTCTATTCTCGTTTTGAACAAGCGAATCAAAATTCTGGATAGCCAATCTCACAGGTTGTGCTTCAAACTGCATCTTGACTATGACTGACTGGAAAAGTATAAATGTCCTGGTAATATGGGTTGACTCGTCAGACTAAATATATCCTTTAAATGAACATGATTGTTCACAGAGGTTAAAGAGTCAGCCGTGAACGAACCGTGACGCAGACAAGACGTGGAAGAGGCATGGTCAACAGATTCATCAAAAATTTGCCCTTTGAGGTACACTTGCCACGTTACCAGTACTGTGGGCCAGAAAGTGAACTTCTAAAACGATTAGCCCAGGGTGATCCAGGAATCAATCCACTGGATGCAGCTTGCAGAGAGCACGATATCGCTTACTCACAAAACAGAGAAAATATAGGGGCTAGAAACGCAGCTGACAGAGTACTAGCTGAAAAAGCTTGGAAACGTATCTTTGCGTAGGACGCAGGTATTGGTGAAAAGGCAGCTACTTGGGGAATAACAAACGCAGTGAAGATGAAATCAAACTTGAGGATGGGTCTCAATAATAAAAAACTTATGTCATTAAGAAAAATTATCGCTGCAGCTAAAAAATCAATGATTTCAGGTGATAATGTGCAAACTACCATTAAATCTGCACTCAAAGGTGCTCACGCAGCTATAATGAAGGCTGGTGTAAAAAGGAATGTGAGCAAACCCCGTATTCTGCCTATGCCGGTCAAAGTAGGAGAAATTTTACCCTTTCTCATGTCCGTTTCTGCGGGTCTCAGTGCTGCCGGGGCGATAGCTGATGGAGCTGCAAGAATAGCTAAGGCTGTGAATGATGCAAATTTGGCAAAACAGCAACTTTTAGAAAGTGAACGACATAATGAAAGGATGGAATCAATTGCTCTGGGAAAAGGTCTTCATTCAAAGCCACGTAGGGAAGGACTAGGGCTTTATCTAAAACCATATAAACATACAGTAAACATACAGGAACAGTATGAAATTGAGATTAATAAAGTAGCGCGGCTATTGCCTACCATTAGACTTATAGTAATTTGAATCTTGATATAAATAGAAATCAATGTGCCCTGCTTTATGAAATGTACACAAGCTTTCAAGCTAATGACTAATGCAAAGAACCACAACCATTTCTCATCAAGAGGAGAATTTATAGAGTATGCGCCTCTTGTTGTTATTGGCAGTTCTAAACAAAACGTGTCACTGAAATATGGAACAGTTGACATTCGTTTGGAGTTTCAAACTAGTGAAAATTTTTCCGCTTAAACGTCAACATATTGCTTAATTTTGCATGATCGTATAGTTAAGTATGAACCAATGAGTGGTGGGGTGAGAAATTTGGTATGAAGCTATTATAACCAAGTTGAATTAGTTCAGTTACATTCACGATGGAATACACGGTGGATGTGCAGGGCTCCAAGTTACCAGTAAATAAATTTGTATTGAAAGAACTGGCTGTGTTGCCATGATACAGTCACAAAGCCATATAGTTTTTTCTTTGAATCACCCTGCAAGTGGAACTGCGTCCCTTTAAAATATAATCCTATGAACATTTGGGTAGAACGCAATCATCATGGAATAACTTGGAATTCTGGTGATTTACCTCACGCGATAATTTCTACTGTACTGAAAAATATTTTGAAAGATGCGACTAAAATTTATGTGAAAGGATTGGAAAAAAAGAATTGGCTGGAGAAATTTGTAAAGAGATCAACTGAAATTATTGATATGCTTGATCTGGAATGACCCTCGCTACAGAGTCTGCTTATTTTTAAGTATGATGTACTAATTCTTTAGAAATAAATAAAAAGGTAATGAAAAGAAACTGAAGTTGTTTTTTTCTCTCTCAGAGTTCCTTCTTCTTATAACGAGTTCGAATTCTAGTAGATATGCGAATTGCAGGTCAAAGAACGTCGTTGGGATTGTGAGTTTAAGAATCATTCGTTTTGGACATTGACAGAGATTATGTTTCATAGATCAGATCACATCTGATAGCTACAGTTTACGAATTTGATTTAAATAATTATTTTCAGGCTGCATTGAATGAAAGACACTAATTTATATTCAACTTGTTTTTTCTTTTCTGTTCTTTATTTTTAAAATCTTGTATTTTACAAACAATTGCACAGTTTTACAATTTTCGTTCAATTTTCGATTCTTTTTTATTCATACTGAAAGCTTTGCTGTTTTTACAATAATAGCATTCATTTCTTATACACAAACTATATATTTTGCGGTATATTTTACATTAATTTCGTATTATTATCATTGTCGACTTCTATAGGTTCATGCAGTCTATTTTTATACCCCCATGGAAGTGTATCTGTGGTACTAGACAGAAGCACTCGTTTATCGTCGTGCGAGCTGGGAGCAATCTCATCTTGTGTGATGGAGTGAACCTTGTGTTTTCGGCTTCGAATTATTTGTTGACTTTTGATAAATATTAGAGTCTGCTTGTAATCATCAAATGTAATCGTTTTTAGTGTTGACCCTTTGACACCCTTAGTTTTCTTTTTTTCATCTTTTTCGACCAAAACTTTATATGCATATAATTTTTATCTCAAACCTATAAATTCACTCATTATTTTTCCATTTTTTTCATCCTTCATCAAACCTAATACTTTCTTGTTTAGAAGAGGTATACCGTAAATATTGCTTCACGGATAGTCTGAAGTATCAAGTTTATGTGAGTCTCGTTTAATATGGTCGTGAACATTGGGATCAGTGATGTGGTGAATAAGGCTATCGGTGTCGGTATAGAGCAGCTTTGCTTTTTCACCGAAAACTTCCTTCATGTACTTGTAATAAAAGTCATAATTCATTATCTTTGAAATGTCCAAAATTGTAAAGCCCACATATATTGGTTTATTAAACACGATACGAAATAAAATTAGTTCTACCGTAAGCGCGTCCTCATCAAATATGGTAGAGCTATGAAAATTTCATCTTGCAATAAGAGCTTTTGCACCAAACCTTTCCTCCCATCTCGTAAGAAGTCTAACATCCATGTGCTTCCTGACATTTTCCATGGTCTTCCCAAAAACCTTATTATTAATTAATTTATAGAAATTCTTTTCAAATTCATCAGTTGCTCTCTTTCTATGATCTGTGTTTTAATCAATGTAATCTTCGAGCCATGCCTTTTGTTTGAATTTTATTACTCTGTGAATTTTTGTTAATTTCATACCTAAGTGCAAGTGAAGCTTCAGATTCTGCTAGTGAACTATGTAATTCTTCTTTGAATGCAAATTGGTTACTAACTTTGGAATTGTGCATTCTGAAACAGGAAACACAAAGGTCTTAGGACATAAGGGTAGATCTTTGTGCAAATCGTGAAGCTCTTCTGGATACTCGGGATCTGCTTTAAGAATATAACTTTCAAGTGAATCATCTGGAATATTTTGAAAAAGTCTGGTTTGTCGTTGAAATCTTCAAACTATTCGAAATCTTTATATGGAAAATATTCACTCATAGCTTTACCATACTTATTATTTATGTGAAGGTAAAAAATGTATGTCTCTGGTTCGAATGCATTAAAATCTGCTCCCATAAATCTATTGTTTGCTTCAGCATATATGTTGGAGCATTGTGATACACCACCTCTGATGGTTCTTTGAATAAACAGTACCATTTCTACATTAGTTACTAAATCAAGTTCAATTCCCATATACTTAAGCATATCATCAAAATCAAGCCCTTGTACTATGTAATAATGCAAAGGGTCTAATTTATATGTTGTGAAACAATTTTTTCTAAAATTTCCAAAAATGTCCGCCAGCAATAAAACATCAGTTTTGAGGTACAGATCAGAATACTGACCTAAATTTTTCAAATTAAATGTTTCCCACGCTTTACACGCGTGTTGATAATCTCCATCGGAAATATTCGAATCATTTAATTGAGAATAGAATGCTTCTTCTGACGATAATTGCTTTCCACTGTAAAAAAGGAATTATTTCAGGGCTAATTTCAGGTATTTGAATAAGACTCAAAATATTGATGGGCGTTCCTGAGAAAAAGTATCGATCCTTGATAATCGATACTTCAAGTACTGTCGATCCGATCCGAGTTCAAAAATTGGTCTAAAAAGTATCGATACCAAAGTATCGATACTATTGGATCGGCGCATGCGCAATAGCTTTCCTTAAATTTTTAGGTTATTAAGATTATGTTACCTAAAAAAATGGGATTAATTATTATAATATTATTCCTTTTTGGAATAACTACTGCGCATACATGTTTTACTAAAAAGTAAACCAAAAATATGATTTCTTTTTGGAAATCCGTTTGATAATTGGTATTGAATATCGAAAACTAATGCAAACATTATTTTCCGAAACAGTAAATTACTTTTTAATACGTCAAATGTTATTGAAACGTTGATCAAAGCTTTATTTAAACTTTACATCGTCAAATTCGTGACATCTTTAGAACGTACATATAAAATTTAACCTTTGAGGCTTAGAGGGTTTCTTTTCCACCTCTACAAGAATAAGTATCATATTTCTATGGTTTCACATAATTCAATATTTATGTGCCGTAGATCACGTAGCATATGATACTGTATGAACCTATAAATAAGACAATACTATGGAATTTAAATCAAGAATAGAATATGTTTCGAACTCTGAGAATGTTGTGTTGAAATTAAAATAGTTAATTACTGAATATGCTTTGTGCACAAAATATTACTGTTAGGGAAGACTTGAAAATTCAGTGATTTTTAATCTACATAGTGGAGTCATTTCCATTCACGTGCATTAAATTTAAAGTATTTTACAATAATCTTTGTATACGATATATAGTACATTAGCATGAATTTCTGTAATTTTATTGTGTACTTAAAATTTCATGTATGCGTGAATAGAAATACTTCAACTACCTATATTGAAAATGACTCAATTTCCAAAACTTAGAATGATCAGTGTTTTATAAAGAACCCCGTACCATTTCTATGGGATTTTGGTTTTTGGTGAATGTGACAGATATTTTTCGTTCATTATCAGCGTTTCCAAATATCCCAAAGAATAATGCAAGCATTGTACTGGGATTCTTCAAACATTACTGCTATTTTCTTATAAGTATCTTATATTTTAAATCCGTTTGTTGAATTTTTACTTACAGTATCATATGTGACGTGCGCCGAAGAAAGGTGGCTTACTCCAAAAAAAATCGAAATCGAGGTTTTTACACATTTCGATAGTCTCAACTATGCAACGTCCGTGAGAAAAGGAAAACGCGGCAGCGGCGCCGCTATATGCTCTGAAAACTCACTTTTCAGAGTAAGCCCCCTTTCTTCGGCGCACGTCACATATATACGTAAAATTGCTAATTTCACATTTTTAAACTATGTATAAGCTTGCATGATCTACGTCACATAAAGATGAAGATATGAGTATTAAAATAATTATAAAAAATAATAATGTCAAACACAATATATATATACATGAGTATATAAAATATGAAAAATATCATTCAAACAATCTTTAATGTGCTGTAGATCATTCAAGAAAGTAACAGCCATTTTTGTTTGTAAATAAGCCAGAAGAAGGGCTTTTGAAACTTAACCTAAAAAAACTTCATTAATGTATCATTGAGAATACATTCAGTTATTTGGTTTGTCGTTTTCGTAAAAGCCCCATTGTTCAGCAGTAAGGCCAGACGAGAAAAGTAATCGAGATACGCGCTCTGGGATTTGCCTATTCCTTAGTTTCGTACTCGTATCTATGAGAGCTGTTCTTGAAGACAGGCGTTCGCAAGGAACCGATGTCGCTAGGATGCTCAAATACTTCATAGCTAAGGGACACAAGTTGCAATGAGTATATTTGACCTCTTTCTAATATTCAAGAGGCTTAACAGACTTTGCCACGACTAGTTTTTCCAGAAAGCGGCGTAATTCAGCGGGAAGATCATGCGATTTGACATGCTCAGGTACTTGAGTTGCTGCTTTTGAATCTTGATAGATCGTAACATCATCATCACTGCTCTCATTTTCAAGGTTATTTCGTGGCTCTGCTTGGCTTTGCAACGTTTCGTCAATTTGTATTTCTACTTTGATGTCTCGCTATGCTTGCACCACGGTTAAGGGTTTCAAATGCATTTTTTTGAAGTGAGGATCAAGAAGTGTTGCTTTTAACAATATTTTCTTCTTCTCAATGTCTTTAAATCTATTTTGCATTTCGCTGAGCAAAATTCTCTTGTTATTTGCTCAATAGGCTTAAGAAGTTCCATAATTTCTTTCAGAATTCCCATTTTCGTAGGCAACAACATATCTGGCGCATTGGGAAGTCTGAAGAGAGTAGAGCTTATCCACGGGGCCATCAGAATAAATCTTCAATCATATAGTAGATAGTGTTCCATCTGGTGTCCTCTTGCTGTTTTACTTTAAGTAAAGTTCCTTCAGTTCTTCCATCTTCAAGTTGAAGACGACGCAAATTGTTTGCTGCGTTTGAACTTTTTTTGCAAAATGTAACAATGCCTTTTACTTTATTCATGATTCCTGATAAACCAGATGTATTTTCTATTTCATGTACTGGTACTAACTGTATTGTATGTGCAAAGCAGCCAAAATGTCGATAGGACCCGAAAGTATCACTCACAACCTTGACAGTGTTAGGAGCATTATCAGTGATTACTGTAGATATTGAAGATGCTAAAATGTTCCATTGTGTGCATAAAGCTGATAGCTGTTGTTCTAAGTAATCCGATGTGTGACTTTCGTCTAGCGGGAACGCTCCAAGATTAACTGTAACTATAGCTTTTTTTCGGGATAGTGTACTGTAAGACCCAGAAAAGTTTTTATATTGGAATCAGTATAAGAATCAGTAGTAACAGAGACGATCTTTAGTTTTGCTAAATCATTTTTAACTTTCTTACTGAAAGATGCGAATTTTGAATCCATCATTTTCGTTCCTGTTTTTCTGCTAGGCGGTTTCTACAGTGGTACTTCTATCTCTGAGAACTATTTAAAACCCCGTTTTTCGATCATAGACAATGGATTGTCATCAACAGCTATCATATGCAGCAGAGCATTTGTTAGTTTGGCATTCATTTCGCCACCGTCTGAAAAAATAGAAAATTGAGAGTCCAAACTTTAAAGAGGGTCGAGTGGTCGACCCATGGACATAACCTCAAACTCAAGTGTTTCCGTTGGACATGTCTCAATAAGTTAGTTGTATTTCCGTTATGCGAAATTATGGATAAACAAAAATTGCATCTTGCTCTGTCTTTATTTTCTACTCCTTCCAGCTTGCTAAAGTATTTCCAGACTTGACTCGGTACCTTCCTGTGACTCATTCTGTGAAAAAAAAAACGATTATATACATTCAATTAACATTAACTTAAATGATAATTGACTTCACTCTATACAATAAAAACTACATTAACGTACTTCAGTAAAAAAAAAAACATTTTTTTAAAAGAAGCGTTTTATTCCCACCACATCAAAATTATATAACTGATCCACATTTTAATTTGAGGTTATGAAGTGCAAGAATTAATGAAGAATACAGTTTTTAAATAAATTCGAAATAGAAACAACGAACTTCTAACATGCAAGTAGTGACTCATTACTTTTTTTTTGTAAAATTGGAGTTGAATTTCGAACTATTCAAATACCACGCATTTTCAACTTACAATTTTTCACTGGAAACGAAAGCTGCGAAAAACTATCAATAATATAATAGGATGCAGGATCGCGGTTACTGTACTATTGTAATCATACGAGAATGATACCATAAATAATTGAAACTTTGAAATCTACATGTTTGCTATTTAATATTATAATGCGTATCATATACTTACATAAAAAAATCAGGTTAAACTCAGACGTGAAACGACGATTTTCAGCAAAAGGTTACTAAAAGAAAAAGAAGTATTTTTCATACAATTTACAAAATATTGAAGCTATACATCAATAATTTTAATCACTTACGAAGAATCGAATCGAAGAATTAAGTACTTTTGCACTCGATTCTTCACGGACTCGGTTAGAATCGCCCGTCACTAACTCAAAACAAAACAGTCTCGACTGGTACTAAAATGAGATCACTGGTGGGATTCCAGCGTCATTTTATTTACATTAAAAATAGCAGAATGAAGTCATCCTTTTCAAAAAACAGGACATGCAAAAATGATACCATCAAAAAAAGATATCCAGTTTTTACAGTGTTCGTCTAACTTTTGCCTATTGTCAGTGTAATCATATGGAAATACGCCTTTTCCTGGTTGATAAGCTAGATTCATCATTATTTTTGCAATAACTTTTTGCAATTGTTTTTTCGTTATTATCGAGATATGAAGCTAGTTTATCAAGACTACTTGACATAAACCGCGAAGAATCAATGAATCTGAGTCGAACTTTTGTATTTTCAACATCCTTTGTAAAGGATATATATTTTTCTTTATTGATTGACAATAAAGAGATCTGTCCTTCGAAACTTTCCGCTTACTCTTTCATGAAAAAATTTGAATCATATCCAAAAAAATTGTGAAAAATTACTGTAATCATGTGTGAGTCTTTATAATTAACATTACAGCTTTCGTGTGGAGGACCACGATATTTACCCGTAAAGTGACACTGATCACGATGTTCAACATCATCTATAGTAAAATCTTTTTCACATATGTGACACAATTTTGCATTTCTAAAGTCTTCCTTTTGCTTTAGTGTTAGTGGTTCGATTGGTAAAGGATTTTCTAAACATAAATTTATTTTTTCTGCTAGGTCTTTTAAATCTTCCTTGGACCATTCAATACAATCCTTCTCGCGATAGACATCATGTTTAGAAGTGGAATCATCAAAACTTCATTTTGTGTAATACGCCACACTTGTTGGGATACCTGTATGCTTCTGATACGCCGCCTTATTTATTTGTAGACTTGCAACTGACTCCAACAAACATTTAATATCAGTGTAGACTGCAAATCGTACTTTTTACTCGTACCTATAATTCTTGAACTTCAATATGTTCCCACTCTTCTCTGTTGGAAGTATTACTGTAAATCAATAGGAAATTTTATTTCACCATATTTATGTACTATATCGAAATGAGGATAAGAACTAGTCATATGTCCATTATTTTTAGCAGGGTGCAGAGCTGCCATTACCGACCAGAGAAAACTTTACTCATCACTGTTTTCAACATTTACAACAGCACGTTTATGTTTAATAAAATGTGGCGATTGCATAAAAGTTGATGATCCTATTGATAATGGAGCATACTTATTGATATCAACATTCAGACCTCTAATTTTTTTTATTCTCATCCCGATTTCTCTTGTTTAACTTTATCAGTTTGAAATCAAATTAATTCTTTCACTCGTTTGAGCCATCCATCAAAATCTGTTTATTGAAACCGCTTTTATTTGGCGTAATCAAACATTTATAATCTACAATCTCTTTACCCTCTTCTAATTTACTGAATTTTGTGATGAAATTTTAAAAAACTTTTATGTTACCAATAGTTTTCAATGTCTCGTTTTCTATTCAAAGCCTCGTCACCAATGCCAGCTCCTCTCCTCTGCAACTTTACGAACTTCCTGGTTGTAGCTTTAAGAAGTCCAACTGTTGCTTAAAGCTTATTTTTTTTCGCTGGGAGATAGGTGCTGCCTTCCTTGCCTTATCATTTTATTTAGTAGCTGGATGTTTTTTCTGCCACCTTGTATCCAAATGTTGATATCCCTTGTTGCAATACTTTCCTTTATGGTTGCATACGCCTCTTCTATAACTCTTAACAAGCCTCTTGCACTCAGTGGAATTCATTTTCAAATGAAAGTTAGGACACGACTATAAAATAAAAATATATTCTATGAAGCGAATTGTATGGTCAAGCGGATTACGGATTTCAGCAGCCACCAGATTTCGTATTTTCAGTTCAAACGTAACATTGAAAGTATGCTGGTGTGAGTACTAATACTTTTTTATTTTTAAAAAGTTTTCGTAAATTTGTACAAACTGTATTGATGCGGAAAAAAACGCTTTGAAATATTTAAAAACTCTATATCAACTTGTACTTCACTTCACTTTTTTAAATTTGTGCATCCATCAAATGCTTGATTACAACTGAAAGGAATGCATGCAAAGCGCCTCTTTTATAGCAGACAGTGTACTTTCGATCTATATATTAAAGTTGTTGAAGAATGTGTGTAAAATCTTGAATAAAATTCACGCTACCTTATCCCAAACTTTGAAAATGTTTGTAATAACATATTACGGGCTACACGTCGAGAGGTAGACACATCGACCTTCGCACTCATTTAAAGTAGTGCTGAAAAGAATTAGCATGAAACTTTTACTGTTTTCATCTTTTCCTTGATAGATAAAGATGTATCAGCGAAGAAATCAAACATGTATTTGAAATATCTGTTGAACGTTTTACTCGAATATTGTTTAATCTAGCATAAAAATTCCTGCGAAAAATACATACCTTCAAATAAGTCAATGCACCCATTCACATCATCCTCGCGACTCTCTCATCTTTCTTTCGCACATCATATATTACAATCATACATATTTGCACGTGTTCGGACTTCCTATGAAAAACTTATATTATCTAACACCATTATTTCAACGAATACCGTAAATCATACATATACACACGCCCAGCTTCAGCATACACTCCAGCTCACGCACACGCTCACCCACACTCTCACCATACGGAGGTTAACCATGACCTACAACACATTATGCCACACCCATCAACGAAACTTCCGGAAATTATTATGCAACATAACTCTGACGTCATCAAGAACATTCTAGAAGCTTAGCACGGACATAAACCACTACAGCCATGGAACCTTCTCGATGTCGGTAACTGCTTCTATAACGGTATCTACAATTAGAACTCCCCTTACTTATCTACTTATTAGCACATTCGTAGTTCAACTATGTTTCAAGGAATGGCCTCAATTTTTTTCACGGAATCAATTTAAAATATCGTTCCGACGTAGAAATGACTTATAGATATGGATAATTTCATGATAAATATCAAGTATAATGTGAAACGAATTTTACAATTTTGAAATAAGAAATATTTTTTTCCTTATATATTCTCAAGACTCCTGTTAGAATATCGAAAATCAGAAACGTGTTTCTATCTAACAATGAGGACTGTGATTTGAAAGACCTCATTGAATATAATTTAAATATTAAAAAGTTTAATTTCCTTCCACACATACAATGTCTAATATGTAATTGAATGTTTTTTATAATGTTCGAAATGCTTATATTTTTTACCTCTGGTCCACTGATCTTGCCTGAGACACAAGACGTTCCGTCAACATATGCAAGATTAGATGCGCGCTTGAAATTTGACCTTCACACATTTTAAACAATTGACTTATTTGCAAAAACCCTCTACAAAAAACTTTATACGTTTCTGAACAATTTCTTCATAGAAAGTTTTTGCTTACTTAAACTTCCCTCGATAAACGAACCGTTCAAAGATTACAAGCATGTGGTACGAAGTATGCCATAGCATATCAGAAAAAAGACTTTCACAATAGTGCTTGTCTGTCTGTCTGTAATAGACGGTAGGCACGATAACTTTTGAAAGAATTTCTTAATAAAAATTTCCTATAGTACACTGAAATGTTGCAATTCGTTATTGTTGCATAAAATAAGTTACCACATACCTTCGGCACTGCTTCCGAGAAATTTTAGAATAAATCAAAACTTCATTCAATAAACAAGACTCTATTTTCTCTATAATTTTTACCTTGAGCGCCAGGCCTGTTTGAGGCCACTTAATTCTCAAAATTCCAATCTCAAAATTATCAATCAATAAATATAACAATCTTTGAAATATAAACTCAAATTCTAAAAGCAGTGTACTGATTGCCCACTCCGTCATCTCAGACTCAGTAGTTGGGCGTGATTCACAAGTAAAGAGGGTTCTTAAATTCAATAAAATGATAACACCACATTTCTATCAAATTAAGCTTACAAATTATCGAAAAGTAGTATGGAGTTTGGCTTAACAATTCTGATATTGTATATTTTCTGACATAATTTGAATCTCAACAATATTCCTCAACCCCAAAGTCTCAAATCCTACAGAAATCATGTTCAACAATCGTGATCTCAACTTATTTTCACTAAAATCTCGAATCCTAACATAACTCTTAAAATTAAACTAACTCCGAAGAGCTAGGCTTCTCTACTCGGTACTCTATACTAAATACGTAAATTTAGTAATGGCATAACCTCAAATATCTCAAGTAAACTTTAAATCCAAAATTATACGTAACTCTGATTTTACAAACCTAGTTATTAATAGATCGTAACCTCAAAACTAGTCTCAACCTCATTTTATTTAATTAGTAATGACTAAAACATAACCTTAAAACTAGTCGTAGCCGAATTTCATTAAATTAGTAATAAACAAAACATAACCTCCAATCTAGTCATAGCCTACTTTTATCAAATTAGTAATAACTAAAACATAACTTTAAAACTAGTCGTAGCCCACTTTTATTTAATTAGTAATGACGAAAACATAAAATCTTAAACTAAACTCAATCAGCATCATCTTTCATAACCTTAGAGTTTTTAATCAAGTAAGAAACTACCTCAGACTCAACGACAGATCTTCATAAATAAACTGTTAATTTCAACATAAATCGCCTTGATTCAGAATCCACTAAAAATTTATTGGAATTACTTTAGAATTATACTTTAGAATTTATTATATCGACTCAAATTAACTCCACATAATTTGTCTAACTCTACTGACTCTAATTTCATCTACACAAAAGTGAAATCCACTTATTTTGATAAGTTCTCAAATTTGAATTGTCCATAATAAATTCATGTTAACACGCACAATTTTCGACACTTCAAGTCTCTAGTAATTCACTAGAATACAAGGGCGGGGGGAAATTATATATGACGGGGCAGAACTTGACTTAGGGCTCGACTCAACATTAATATAAATTTACAAGAGCAAAGTGCACGTAATGAGTTATGTAAATAATCACTTGAATTGTTCAGAATTCACACTTCAAATGTGAGTGCCCTGTTAAGGAGTTTCCACCTCGACCACGTGTAACGCTATTTTTAAAAAGGCTTTCAAAGTCTCGACATTTGCCAAGGAAAATCACAATTATAACCACGTGCCGAGTGAGGTTTCCCTTCTCTCAGTAAATAGGGATATCAGCATTACCCTGATTTTTCAAAAACAGCTGGAAACAATTCCCTGGAAGAGGAGAGCGGCAGAAAACGTCTGCAAATCCTTATCTTTCACACTTCAACTTCAAAACTTTAAATCAATGAATTTATAGAAGCGCGAAAAACTGTGTGATGATTCCACGGCGGTGGTCACTGGTCAGTAGAGAAGAAGGATCGTAGAATCGACGATCTGGGACACGGCTTCGTTTTGCGTTCTCCTTCTTACTTCTAGCGTTTTCATTGTTGGTGAGGCTGCAGCGGAACGAGGCGCGTGGTGTACATTTTAGTGCCGTATGAATAAAAGATGCATGGTACCCTGGTATTTTGGGTATGCATCCTTCCTTTCTCTTAATATCGATCAGAAATGATCCAGAGTTGTTTTCCTGTCATCTTACTCTTCGGTGCATCCATTTGATCACCTTTTGGAGTCTGAAATTACTCTGAATGGCCAATGCAGAATTTGGTTCAGTGCCAGTTGGTATCAGCTGACATGTGCCGGGTCTCGGCATCAGAGACTCCACTCGTCATGCTGAAAATTAATGAAGGAATTTCTCATCGTAAAGTCTCAAAAAGGTTCTACACCAGATAGATGAGTCGTTCCGGATTTTCAGTAAGTTGTAGTGTAACTTCCAATCTGGCGGGAGAATTCAAGTGGCTTGAAATGTGTCTTGAAGGAGTATGGTTGTTCTAAAAGTCTCGAATGGAGTCCAATTAGAGTCTCGAAGTCGAAAGAAGTCCCTCGAACGTAACACTACCTGAGGAAGACGAATCGATGGATCTGGATCATTACAAATAATAATAATAATAATAATAAAATAAAAGAAACGAATTGGATAAGTCCTTAAAATTATAAATCCTAAATCTAGCCCTAGTCGTCGAGTGACTGTACTGCAACCGCGGCTTCTGACATTTAATATAAAATCTCTAAATTCACAAAAATCTCCAAATATTAGTTAAATTATTAATATATTAGTATTTGTGAGTTACAAGAATTTTGCAACGTTATAGCTCTCTCTTGTAGTCCAACAATACAGGTCGAGTTTGATAGTCAGCCTTCCATCGCCATTATTTATGACCTTAGTCATTGTATATGACATTAGGTAAATTAAAAATCTAACTTTGCAGCTAAACCATGCTAGATACAATAAAATGTTAACAGAATAATTTTTCATCTCAAAAAGATGTCTAAAATTGCTTTTAATTATTTCCTGATAGAGATAATAGTTCTTGTTTAACAGCTGAAAATGCCGTAGAAAAGCAAAAAATTCAAATTTATAGCTGACCAACGAAAAAATAGTCGAGCGGTAAGTGCGAGGTTCAAATTTGTGTGCCCAATCCCTGGGCGCGCTTGAACTTGCAAGGGAAACGAGCCTTGCGCGCAAAGCGCGCAATGAGGATGTCAGGTTTTTCAGTTTGATTTCATAAAAATTTCAAGTTTCTGTTATATAATCATGTTTAGAATAATGTAAAGGGTTTTGTCTCTAAATTTCGTGAAGCAATTCTAAAAAGTACCTATTTGAGCAAGAGCTGAAGACAAAAACAGAATTAAAATTGAGTTTAGAAAAAAAAATAGTTCTATGTAACGCAAGCATGTTTTACGCGTGCCTTCTGCTTGTTTACGTACTCAAAGTAGCCGTTTCTGTGACAGTGATTGGTGAGGAGTGGGGATTGGTGGACAGCACAAATATAAGCACTTTAAACTCCTAGGAGTTAAAAGTGCCTGTAACTGTACTGTTCCAGACTTGACGCATGCGCATCCGCTTTCGCCCCGTACGGATTGCTATACTTCGTACAATAACCGAAGCGTCAACTTAACTTCAATCGTGAGACTTGCTTTTATGCAAGAGCTTGTAAGACATACTTTTGTTACATTAAGTATCGTGTGTACCAAGGAGACAAGCTAGTCTTTTTACACCGAGCGTGAGTTTGCAATTACGAAGCGTAGACGAGCGCGAAACTTTTGGTTTGTATTTTAGAAATATTCTTCGTGATTTTGTATCTGGGATATCTTACAACTATTTTCCGTTGAATAAGAAAATCTTCGCCGTTAACATTTTTGAAAAAATTCATTTTTAATATCAAAAAATCGAAATTTCCAGTTTTTCTCGAAAATGTGGCAAGATATGAAAGAAAGTCAAGAAAGAAAAATTGTTCCTTGGCGACATCGCTACAGGAAAGCTTCGAATCGTCTGAAGAAATTTTTTTGTTTTGAAAATGTGATCGGTTTGTGTTGAAATGTTTTTAGTGTTAAAGAACATGTGGGTATGAGTACATTTCTAACTTTTCAACTCAAAATAATTATATCGATAACAAGAAATAAGAAAAGTAGAAACTTATAATGATTTAAAATTGAAAAATTAAATTGAAAATGGATTTTTTCGAAAACGGTTTTTCAACGAAGATTTTGTTGTTTGACGGATAATAGTTGTAAGACATCTCATATACAACATTAAGGAAAACATTTTTGACGTACGCACCTTTTGGTTGAAGTCATATCAACCGAACGCAAAATTTTGCACCATAGAATTTGATATTCATCTGATATTTTCTTGTGCAGATTCGTGAGAAAAGAGTATCCCAGGCATCGAAGAAAAATCGGCTGGAACGAGGAAACAAAGCTCGAGAGTTTTCTAACGCCAAGGGCCGCCGGCCACGTCGTCAGGATCGTTTGCGACTCAAAAACAGTGGAGTTAACAATAATCGTAAATGCTAGTTGTCTGTTCCCAGACCAGGGTACAAGAAAAAATGCCTTGCTTTTACGAAAAGAGCAAAACATTACTTAACCTGACTACATCATTATTGTGGCTTTGGGAAACTTATTTTAAAAAGTCAGAAGTATAACTCACTGATATTGTATGTTTTCGCGAAATTTTCAACATTTGATGCGTTGGCTGTAACATCGACATAATTATAGATATGGACGACTTATTCACTGGAGAAGTGCGTATGGTATTTATAAAGAGAAAAGATGAGAGCGGAAGGCAACTATCTCCTTACTTTGAAGCTGCTTGACGGAGAAGGTCGATTTTGATCTGTAATCGAAGTTTTAAACCAATCAAGATTCGACAAATAGAAGTAGGTTGTCCTCCGCTCTTGTCCTTTCTTTTTTTATAATAAGTGATACGCGATTTCCCGCTACTGAGTGGGGGAAAAATTCTACTGGGACGTAAAAAAGTTGCATGAGGTATAATTTTGTGTGGTCTCGATTTTTTTAATATTTTCATGGTCTTGAATTCCCTTTCACACTGTCTCACAGTAGGAATAAATAAACTTTTCATTTTAAAATCGTAGAACTTTTAATAGGAATCACCTAAAAAGATAAATCGTTTCCGAGGTTACAATTGAATACCGTAAGACGGGGCTAAGCGGGGCATGCCTTTATATTTTTCTCAATAAATTACATGAAGGAATTATAATTAGATATTAATGCTTTAAATATATAATTTCTGACCTTTTTTTGCATATCATGAAATTAAAATATTTAATTTAACCATAAGTTACTATTTATTACAATCCAAAGTTTGTCCGTCTCCACACCTCAGGGTGGGGCTAAGGCGTAATCTTTAAATAAAAAAGCGAAAACCGCTATTCTGTAATACCAAATAGCAAAATATCATAAATTATGAGTTTCTGTTGTTATTCCAAAGTAATTTAAAATAATATGATTAGTAAAAACTAAAAAATACGTATTTATTTTTAGTAAAAGTATAAACTAGTGTGTTGCTTTTCGCCATAACCTTATGAGTATAAGAAACAAAATAAGAAAATAATTTAGGAAATTCTGCTTGTTTGGACTTCGAGGATGACATTTTTAAAATTCTTAACGGTTTCTGTAGAAGAACGGGACGATCCCACATTCGGTATATAATTTCTGATAAGTGAAGTTTTCCAAGTATTTTCTAATCGACTTAACCAAAAAACAGATAATGACAACCTGATATGAATATAATTTTATCAAAACTTCCTAACAAAACTGAACCAAACAGTTTCTGAAAGAAAATGTGACATTCATTTTACAGAAGACAATAAAAAATCTTTTGTGTTTTCATTCAGAAAAAGAGAAATAAAATTATGAAGAATGAAATTATAAGTGGCCCGGTTTTTCCAGCGGGTCCCGGTTAGTTTCGGCTTACGGTACCTATAGAATATAGGAAAAATACTCAGTAGGTGTAACAACATATTTTTGACTCTCATAACGTAGGTTAAGAAGATACGGTCACGAACACACTTTTGTTACGGATTTGTTTGAACTTTGACTATAGGTTCTTTGGAATGTTATCTAAACGTTTGCAAAATTTAGAAAAAATATTGTCGTCTCCTAAGCTGAGATAATTAAGATCAGAGTTGAACCCATATACACGTAAAGCCTATCCCAAGCATTGGAAAATATTACATTTCTAACTCTAACTCGTAAACTATTCTTACCGTTTTTTTAACTAATATATGTTAGAAGGGGGTTTCATGAAGACTTTTAAAAAATATTTCAGAATTTCTGTTCTCTTAGTTTGAGAATGAGAGGTATGCAAAGTTTGAGAATTTTGAACTTTTCGAAAAATGAAACAAGCACGTGGTAGCCATCCGGCAAAGCTGTCGGACGGCCTAGTGGGTCTAGCGCATGCGCCAGTCCTGCGGCAATATATATTAAAATTGTTATCACGCGGAATCGAATACATTCTATCTTCGCTGCAAAAATGATGACTATTTAATTTAATAAATAATAATTCCTGATAAAGCATATTTTGAAATTTCAGTTCTAGCTATTTGTTACGAAAAAAGCCTATGATTTGTGATTTTCGTACAAATTATGAAAGAAGTTACATTAATATTTAAGAATTTAATGATAGATTGTAAAGGAAGAATATTTAAGGTTATAATTAGTTCTATATGTGCTGCATTCTCATTAATTATAAATTATTTTCTTTTTTTTTATATCTAGTACATGAGTTTCATTGATTGTATTCAACTTATTTAAATTTTTCATTGTAACAATAAAAGAAAATAGAAAAAGTGAGTTTCTTCTTCCTCCATAATCGCAAATCGTAAGCATGTATGTAGAGTTATAGTAGTGGAACTGAAAATACGCAATTAATTCATTTTATATAAAATTAAAATTTATTTTTTATACTTAAATTTAATTGATATATTTGACTAAAATAAAAAATAGTAAATTATTTCAGAGTAGAATTATAGCTTACAAGTTTTATCAATTAGTTCATATATAAATTTAGTGATAATGTTAATATGAAAATAATTAAATATTGAACCGAATTCGTTGCAAAAATCCTTTCAAGGCTGTCAATTTTTGGTGATGAGCTGTGCAGTCAAATTGAAATAAAAGTCAAACCATACATTTGCAGTTTATGAACTTTAAAAAGATTTATTAACACCTAAATTATAAATAGAAACAAATTTATGTGCAATTTTTTGCATTGTTTTTTACAAACAATATACAACGTTTTTACATTTTGCACATATAATTGAAAATAAGTACTGAAAAATATTCTTCTTAAACTAATGTTTATCACTGCTTTGAAAAAAGACTACAATTTTGTTTAAAATCTTCTTATTTTTCGTAACAGAAAGTTTATTATTGTTTAGATTTAATGGTAACAATTCTATGATTCCTTCTTTTCCATTTTTTTTAAACAAATCCTTTATCTTCTCATAATTAATTCCCGCATTAGCAATTTCATTTATCATTCCATTCGATATAATACCCTTTAGAGTTTTCAAAGATTCTTCTTGAATTACAGCACTTTGTCTTCGACTTTCGTCAATCAATGATTCCGTAAATGATTTTCTTTCGGTGATCAAATCTTCTTAGGAAATAGTAGAAGTAGCAAGCTTTTCCAATACTTCTACATCGAATGTTGTGTCATGAAAATTCCCATTCACATATATTTTTGCAAAATCTCGAGCCAGTGTTGATAGCGTAAACATTCTGGGACCTTTTATATCAAGGAATTGCTTTTTATGAATTTTTTTATGATAGCTCGGAGCAACCGAGGAACGTTAAATCTTGCGTTGTGAGCAATCAAAATGCATTGCCAAGACGAAAACTGCAAGTATTTCAGATATCTATCCAAAGCAACTTTGAAAGGTATAGCTTGCATTCCTTTTCCATTCAAGAATAATTGTCCAGCAATATTTTCTAAACCTGTGACTTTAGTTGCACTGGAGGTGATTATCTGGGTTGGATTTATATATTCTGAAAATACATGCTCCCCGCTTCTTGCTGCGATTTGTACAATATCAGCACATTTGCTGAATCCGGATGTTTCCTAATCGAAGTAAGCACATTCAAAACTATCAAGTGACATGGATATTTCATGTAAAGTATTTGAAACAGTAAGAGATTACAGCGGAATATCTATATCTTCTGTAAACAGCTCAAGCTTTAGCCTTCATTGACCTTTTTAAGCTGGTTTTGTCCTCTTGCGTCGTATAAGATGCTGTATGTGTACCAGATAATAGGCATAATTTCTCTTCAACCCGCAATAAGTGTTATTCACCTTCATTTTTGTACATATAGCGCTAGCGAAGCGGAAATCAGCTGATTTGCTCAGGCTGTAACAGTGATTTTTTAGAGCCTTATGAGCCATAATATTGTTCAGACTCTCATTTGCCTGGCTAGAAGCTGCGACTGAAAATTTAGACGCATTGTTAGCGTATTTCTCAAAAATTATTTTTAATGCTGTCTGCAGTTCTGGATCTTGTAAGACTACTATGTAAGGCTCTTGACACCACTCTCCACAATTTTCGTGCTTGCCGAAAACTTATTGTGGAATGTTTCGCAGTGCAGTCGCCAACTTATTACTTTTTCCTCTATTTTGAGCCACAGAGTAACAAAAACACTTCTTCAGGTGAGGTATAACACCCTTCTTCTTCATGTCTTTAAATTGGTTTTGAAGAGAGTACAATTCTTTACCAAAGAACTTCTGAATATGATTTTTATCAGCCAGCTTAAAGACAGTTTGCGAATTTCCTTGACGTACTTAAGCTATAGTTGAGCTGTCTTTATCGCCGATAAGCACTCGGACATTCAGCCCTGTTTCTTTCAATATTTTGCTATTATTTATTAGCTGAGCACCGAGATCCGCTTCCATAGATTTGGCACTTCCGCCCAAGTTCTTACGACAATCATGTGGTTTTTGTTTTCCCTGGTCACACATTTCACATTTTCTGTTCCTGCACCCAAAATCCAGAATTTTACCACTGATGAAACCAATTATGGCACGATAACCATTGAGACTGTCGTAGCCTCTCCCATTGCCTCGCTTACTCCATCCTATATCAAAAGAAACGATAATGTTTACAATTGCGCCTAAAGCCGTATCAAAAGCACTCCTCATATCTATATTTTTTTCGACAACGTTGTTTTCGTCAACGATATTTTTGTCGATGTCTTGAAAACGATTTGGATCTGTAGCACAACGAAGTTGGTTCAGATGGGGATGAATCTCAGAGACTATATCATTTGGTCTATAATGTGGAAGAAAGAATCTTACTAATAAGGTTTAACAAAAATTGTAACCATAAATTGATCTGATTTCTGTCGTGTGTCATTTTCACAATTTTCATTTTTCACATTAAAGATTCTATACATAATACATATTCAATATAAGATATTCAGTAAACAGAAAATTCTCACAGATCGTCGCATAAATTATCTATATTCTCGACGATGAGTCGTTGCTCTAATTCTGCAGCTCGTTTGCAACTTTCTTTTGCAGTTTCCTGTATTGCTGGACCAACTCCTCGCTCGTGTTTTTTGTAAATTTTGGAAGAAATCGTGGGAATGTTCAAACATGCCAGTACTTCATTTGAGGCTGTGCAACCCATTCCAGCGTGAAGCGTACCTGCAGGATTCATTTTATAGGTTAGGTTATAAAATGTGAATGCTGCAAATACATTATCATTTTCAGATATTAAAAATACAGTCATAATTATTACTACAAGATATATATTGCAAAAATGAATAAAGAAGAATACTTACCAAGAACAGCTTTCGAATTGGTGTCAGAAAGGTTGGAATTTTTTATTGTTCTATGCATTTTGCCTGTGAAAACTCTTGTCATTGTAGAGCACTTGTGACAATTTATACTTAACGTGGAGCATAGGCCCATTCGTTGCTCCTGTACAATATTTTCTAGTGAAAGCAGCTCTGCACATTTGCTGCATTTCAAATTTTCAGCAAACACTGACGGTTCAACAATACGTCGTCCGTCCAACAGACTATTCGCCTTGTTTTTAGTGCACTTTGCCTTTTCTTTAGCTTTGGCCATAGCCGCAAAAGCTTTCAATCTTTTATGAGAAACTTTCTTTGTCATAAATTTACCTTTTACTACTAATCGATCTTTCATTTTTAACAGATGTCACGTTTTCATTTGCAGTCAAAGAGTACAACTGTCAAAGCAGACACCATGAAAAATGTGACGTTGCCGCGTCCACGCTCAGATCTTGAGGAGTTAGTGTGTACTCGTCTGGATACACAACTTCTATATGCGTGGTGTACAGTCATAGCCAAAAATGTTCTATTAGGTCTGACAGAAATTTAATTAATAAAACATTATACCGACATAATGATCTAATTTTTGACTTTCTTCGACGTGAAACAAGCTACATGTTATACATTTAAGAGTTAATAAAAGTTATATCACCCAAACAGTCTTATTTTCCGACGTGGACATAGGATTAACTTTTTGAAGATAGTATACGCGACCGTACCTCCTTAAAGTTAACATATTTTGACAGATTTTCGATTATCAGTTACCGCATGCGCTCAAATATTATCTTTGATCTGCTAAACCTATTTTTAAACAGTTTTTGGCATGTCGTTTTCAAATCCAGTCATTAAATCATTGCAGGACTTACTGATTCTGAGAAAAAAAAACGATTCAAGTTACTATTTTAACTCATTAAGGCATGAATTACTTTCACCAAAGTGATTTTCATCATTCGTAGTACTTGAGGGTTTTTGAAGTCGCTGATTTTGAATCCAAGTCTGAATATCAAAATTAAAAATGGCGGATCTAATGTGACGGGTCTAGATTGTAAAAACAAGATCTATCAAATCTGGCGATTAAAAACTGTAAAAAGGAAACCATTCGAAGTTTGAACATTTGAGCCCTGGAATAGTATATTTAGTGAAATTGATTTTGATTGACAGTCTTGATTCACCATATGTGATCCGCCATATTGAATTTTACTGGGGTATTTCGAATCCCAAGTCCAAAATTGAAATGGCGGATAAACATTGTAATAACAAGATTGATTTAATTAAAGATTGATATTCCGGGGGTTTTCGAGTCGCTGACATCTAATCAGAAGTCCAAAATTCAACATCGCGGATCAAATATGGTGTATAAAAATAACTGTAAAAACAAAATCGATTTGACTCAATATTCTATTCCGCTGTTTTCTCGGTCGCTGATGTCCAATTCAAAGCCCAAGTTTGCAAATTCGAATGAGTAGATCAGATATGGTGAATAAAAACTGGAAAAAGGAAGTCATTTGAAATTTTGACATTTGGTCTCCTGAATAGTATATTTAGGCAAATCGGTTTTGCTTTATAGTTTTGATCCTCCATATATAATTCGCCATTTTAAATTTTGAAATCAGTAACCCGAAAAACTCCGAAGTAGGAATTTCTAGTGAAATCGGTGTTGTTTTTACAATCCAGATCTGGCACATTTGATTTACCACGATAAATTTTAAAATTTAGACTTCAGATTCGGAAATAGCGACTCCGAAAACCCTTCAATGTCACGAATGGTGGAAATTACTGTGGTAGGAATAATTCATCTCTTAAAGAGTTAAAATTCAATCGCTTTTTTGCAGTATCAGAACACTACACTACTACACTAATTTAAAGGCTGTATTGAAAATCGACTTACCAAAATCTAATTTAAAAAAGGTGAAGTACTTCACATATGTGTACGTCCATGTGAAAAGGGCCCTTATAGTCGGTTCTAGTTTGAGAGATATTTGCATTCGCCGTTGTCGAAACACACGTTTCTGGAGCTGTGAAATTTTTGTTTAGGAATTACTCTTTCGGGCGTAAACAGGAGTGAAGGCTGTGATTTTTGGCCCGGCCTTGTATCGGGATTCACATTTAAAGGGTGCAGAGGCTCTCTTCCATACTCGTTTGCTGGTCATTGTAACATTGAGATTGTACATCTATTTCGAGTCTCGGCAGTAGCAGCTGTTCACAACAAAGACCGAATTTACATACTTAAGGGTGTTGAGATTTAACGTTTTCGTCTTCGCAACTATAGCGGACTCAAAAATGATGGAATTTTCAACCTTTATAAAAGCGGATTCTGCTGAAACTAGGAAGGAAGTTAAGAATGTTGAAAAAACGTATCCGTCAAATACGAGAAACATAATGCAAGACAAATAGAACGCTGACAAGTCAAAAAAATAATTTTTTCAAATAGTTATTGTGAAATAAAATTGGATTTTCCAATACTAAAGTGGTATTTTTGTAGGGAAATTAATTTTGCTTGTATTTTTGAAGGATATAGTCAATAATAATATGAATTCATAAAAAAAGAGAATAATTTTTGGAGAGAATCTCGTTGAAAACCTTTTTTAACCTCTGCATATTAATGCAGGATAAATGAAATGAATTTAAATTTGAATACTGATTAACCTAGAATAATTAATCCAGATAATATTGTCTTATCTCCAATGGCAGGAACGTTAACATCGACAGCAAATATTTTTTTTTTGTGAAGTCAAACTATTTCCAGTTCTTTGTTCTGTCACTTTAAGAGTCTAAAAGACTGCGTTAAAGACAAATGCGCATAATTGTTGCGTGGATGCACCTATGGCACTTGAACGGTTATGAAAAATAACACTTTTATAATGCCCACTTCCGGTTTGAATTCGAACATATCCTTTCACCATAACGTGCGGTAGAATTTTAAAGATTTTTTTAGCCAACAAAACGTGCTTCGAAAAAAGTGGCGCTCATACGGTTATGCCGTGACAATTTTAAAATGTACTTCCTCCAAAGCAGTGTTCGTGCTAATAATCTAATTTGGCACAAACTTCTGGACAATACTGAAAACAACGAGGACCTGCCAAGCTGTCTTATTCGCACTTTCTCAGACGCGGACATATGGATCTCGGCTAAGCACATTAAACATGCTTTTCGGTTAGGGAAGGAATCAAGGCCTTCATAAAGTAAAAGAAACTGTTGATAGATAACAAGCCTCCTTCGGATTCTAAAATTTAGGAACTCCATGGGGAATCAAATTTGGAAAATACGTGTTTCCCCAATAGGCTTCCTTATCCCCCACTCACAGTCAGAAAAGCTGCTAGACCAAGGCAAAATCGTCATGGTTCCTCATCTTTCACGTCCTTTGACAGTCAAATTGACAAGTCCTTCAAGAAAACTTCTGACAAATCAAATAAAACAACGAGAAAGACAGGGAACCGTGTTTCCTAACTTTTGCCTACAGAGAGTTGGAGGGGCAGTTCAGATATCAGTATCCTGCAAGGGGTAAGCCCTGGCTTTCGTATCATCTTCTGAAATGTTCATGGGTTATCCGATTTCTTGGAGCTTGCCTCTTCGGTCATCGATAGTGATATAATATGCCTCGCTACGCCTCATACAGCTTCTAGAGGTTGTAATAGAGGAAGACCAGCTGAAGTTTAGCTATATACGTTAATCGCTCAAATTTCGGCTATGAAATTTTAAGCATTGCTTCTAATTGGATTTTCATTATGAGCTACCATCAAGCCTTTAAATTTATTATTGGTAATGTGTTTTCAAGCCGTCGTTGAGTTCCCAGGCTCTTGTCGAAGCACTGGAGATGTTACTTGATAGAATTTGCTCAGAGTATTCCAATACTACGATAGTCTTGGGGGGGGGGGGGGTTTTGTGTTTAAT
>JAUMHM010000085.1:61351077-61370127 GCA_032362435.1 Melikaiella ostensackeni
ACTTCAACAAATGTCAAGCTATCAAGCTGAAAATCTGATAGAACGTCAATGACACTTCTACCAACACAACAAAAAAAAAGAATTGAAATCGGCCGAACGAGAGCGCCACGCGGTGACGAGTCCTAAAACTTTTTGATCAAGGTGGTATATTTTTTCAGTCTGTTCATTGTTTGTTTCTTTAATTTTTTAATTTGGTTTTCAATTCACTTAAATTCGCCATGAATTTTAGTCGCTCCCAAGTTACTTAATTCGATCGGAATTTTTTTATTTTTAAAATTTCATTCAATTCACTCCAATTTTTGTGAACTTCATCAAAGTATCTTGAATTCCCTAAAATCTTCTAAATTCACTCCAATTTCACTGAAACTACTGAAATTTTTTCGACTTTTTTAATTCATTTGAATTTAACTCGAATTGTTTTATATTCATTCTGAATTGTTATGAAATTATCCTGAATTCGTTGAAATTCACATTATTAATGCACATTAATCATTTTTAGTCCATTTTAGGCACTTCTTGGGCTAGTAATTAGTCACTTTTGATAACTTTTTGGGTTTAAATAAGTCACCTTTTTACTTCTTTCAAATGAGGCTGTGGCAGCCTTCGAAATTCCTTAAAATGTTTATAAATCACTGGAAATCCTGTGGAACCCCTCGAAACTTTTAGAAGTCCCTTGAAATCTTGTGAAGTCCCTTAAAATCTCTAAAAACCACTTAAAACCCTTAGAAGTTTTGTAATATCCCGTCAAATATTTAGAAACCGATTGAAAACTTTCACAAAATCGTTGAAATATCTCCAAATTCCTTGAAGTCTTATGAAATTAGTTGAAATCTATTAAAATCCTACAAAATCCTTTCATAAGCCATGAAATCTTAAAAGATTCTTGGAAATCTCTTGAAATATTCTTGAATTATATAAAATTCTTAGGAAAGCTGTGAAATCCCTTAAAATGTTTTAAAGTTACTTACATTTATTTGGAAGTGCTGTAAAATTTCTTTCAATACTTTGAAAGACTTCGAAAATCCCTAAAATCTTTTGAAATATCCTAAATTTCTCTTAAATCCATGGAAACTTTAAAAGTTTTGTAATATGCCCTAAAATATTTCAAAACCCATTGAAAATGCTTTAAATCTAGAAGAATCAATTGAAATCTTCTGAAGTCGATTAAAATTCATAGGTAATCTGTGAAAGTCTTAGAAATTATTTACAATTATTTACGGCCTCTAAAAGTTATTCAAAATCCCTGGAAATCTGTTTAAACCCCTTAAAATCTCATAAAATTCTTTGTAATCTCTTAAATTGGTCTTAAAGCCCTTGGACAACTTTGAAATGTCACAAAATCTGTTGAAATCACTAAAAATTATTAAAAATCCTTTGGAATATTTCGAAATACTTGAAATATTGTGAAATATTTAAAAAAATTGGAAATTGTAATATCTGGCGTACACGCAAAATTTGAGTGATCTACGCCTCGGCTTTAAATAATCAACGAAAATTAATTTTTCTTTTATTCAATGAAAAAAAGTTTGATTTTCTTATCAAAGTATATGATTTAAGATCTCTATTTGCAAGAACAATATAATATTTCACCACCATAACGATTACTAATTAAATTGAAAGTTGCAAATAAACTGAAAGTTAGCAGCGGATTTCATTTTTGAATTTTAAATGTAATAAAACCATCAACCCCAATTCTCCCCTAGGGGCTGTAGCACCTTGTAGTTGGTGGGGTGGCTTAAGCGTGCGGGACAAGGGGGTCAAACGGGTCAAATTATCCTGAATTCGTTCAAACTCACATTATTAATCCACATTAATCATTTTAGATTAATTGAATGATTGATTTTTCTTTTGATATGAATGATAGGAATGATTGTTTTTGACATTTAATTGATAGGATAGGAACATTGAATGATAGGATTCCTATAAACGGGCTCTCTGCTAAGTGGGCATGGATGATTGTAGTATGGTAGAAGGGTGATAGAGCCTTGCTAACGTGAGTATTGCTAGATCCCTGGGCCGAGGTTCCTCCCCGACCAACCCCAGTTTGGAATCGGAACGGGAATGACCTGCGGTCCACATTGAGACTAAGAAACAGCCCTCCGTTGGTGTGGTGGCCCACGAACGGATATTCATTGAGTGTTTCACTCAATGTGATCACCCCCCTAAGCCATGGGCGTTGAATGATCGGTAGTTCTAGGGATAAAGTGAAGAAGTGAAGAGTCTCGGACGAATCCACACTTTCAGACCACTCACAGATAGAGTTCGAGTTGGAATCTACTGTATCCTCGGGCCCTACGTGAGCCAGAAATCCAAGAAGAACAGACTGAAATCAGTATTCCACTGAATTGAGGAGTGCACTCTCAGAGGTGCCCACGTCAGTTAGGGATGTGGACACCCTGGAGATGGCAGCTAAAACTTTCACGGAGGCCATCAAATCTATTTATGAAAGATATTTTCGACCCACAAGAATCCGAAAGGCAGGGAAGACATACTGGTGGAACGGAAAGCTCGAAGATTTTCGCAGGGAAACCAGAGAGAGGTTCAAACGTGCCAGCGTAGACCTTGACCCACCTGATCGAGGCACATTTTCTGGGCTTTATAAGGCCTGGGGAAAAGAAACGACACCTGGAGGACATCTAAAGTCGTCTGTGGCTAAACTGGGCCTGCAATGATGGTTAGCCCACGAGATTTGTTACTCCTTCCGGTGTCAGGTGGGCCCTGGAAGCTTTCAGCCCATACAAGTCTCCTGTCCGGATGGCATATATCCGGTCTTCTTACAGAAGGTTGGCCAGTCCATCATGAGGCCGCTGGTGAGACTTGATAGGGCTAGTCTGACACTGGGATGTGTCCCGATAACATGGAGAGGTACGAGAGTGGTTTTCATTCCGAAAGCAGGCAGGATCGGTTATACTTCACCCAAGAATTTCCGTCCCATCAGCCTAACACCTTTCCTACCAAATTCGGCAGAAAGACTTGCGGATGGATACATCCGCGACAAAGTTTTGTCAAGAAGACAATTGCATGAGGAAAAATATGCCTACAGAGCTGATTACTCGACCGAAACGGCCCTTAGAGGAGCAACAAACCTAATCGAAGGACAACTGAAACAGAAAGGCTTCGCGATTGAAACCTTCATGGACATCGAAGGAGCCTTCAACTGCATCTCTAGAGAGGTGGTTAGGGCGGCCATGATTGCACATGGTGTGCCAACTGCAGTCGTAGAATAGACCTGTCACATGTTGGGCAACAGGAACTTAACAACGACTAAGGGTGATACCACCTTATGTGGAACTGTTGACTCGGGATGCCCGCAGGAAGGCGTCTTATCGCTGCTACTATGGTGCTTGGTAGTTGATGAATTGCTTCATCTACTCACGAGACAAAGCTACCACGCTATAGGCTACGCGGACGGTATACTGGTCATCGTGCGCAGTCACCATCTGGATGCGCTCTTTGGGGTAATGCAGCAAGTACTTAGGACAGTGGATACCTGGTGCAAAAACATCGGATTATCAGTCAATCCGAGTAAGACGGATGTGGTTGTATTCACCAGACGGTACAAGTGGGGGACCACGAGTACACTGAAACTGGGTGGACAACAACTGAAAATTTACCCTTTGGCTTTGTAGGAGAGCCATAGGGAAAAACTGGGGCCTGAAACCGGAGACACTTATGTGGATCTATACTGCGATCCTGGGGTCCAGGCTAACCCATGCGGCGGTGGTCTGGTGGAGCAGGGTCGAACTGTCCACTGTGAAATCTCGACTGAAAAGAATCAGGGGACTGATTCTAAGGGGCGTCTCTGGTGCCTCAAAGTCAACACGCATGGTAGCTTTGGGGGCACTAACAGGGTTAGAGTCCATCTGTCTTACCATCAAGGCCATGGCTGCGAAGGCAGCCTGGAGAATGAACTTGGTAAGCGGCGGAAGAATCTCGACAGAACTGCGGATTCCAACCGATATCGCAAGTTGGCCGACCTTGAGCATGGTTAGGGACAAAACGCATATTCGCTACCTCTTCGACAAGAAGTATCAAGTCAGCCTATCTACGAGAGAGGAATGGGCTAACAGTGAGGTATATTTGCCTGGTGATGGGGACAACTGGTTCATAGACGGCTACAAGAACAAGGAGAAAGCAGGAGCCAGTGTCTATCGTAAGAGGAGCGGAATGGGCTTTACAATCCCGATGGGGTCCTATGCCACAGTCCTACAAACCGAGATCAGGGCCATGCTCCAGTGTGCCTATAAGGCACAGGAGTATGGCAGTTGAAGGAATATCCGCATTTGCTCAGACAGCAGGGCTGCTATAGTGGCCCTGAATGGAGCAACGACTACTTCGCTACGAGTATGGGAGTGCTTTGAGGCACTGAACAATCTAGTGACGGGAAACTTAGTGACTCTATTTTGGATCCCTGGACACAGTGGCATTAAACGTAATGAAATCTCGAACAGGCTAGCAAAGCTGGAAGTGAAAGAAAACTTCACTGGTCCTAAACCAATCGTAGGCATTTCCAGTACGTTGTTCACTGACAAAATTAACAGTTGGCTGACCGAGGAACATCAGAAGGAGCGGAGTAAGATCACTGTCGGCAAACAGGTCAATACACTTATGGGTTTAAATATAAACTTTAAACGAGCTGCGCAATTACGCAAGCTCGGTAGGAATGAAATCAAAGGCCTAACTGAAATGTTTGGAAGGCATGGAAGCCTCAACTATCACAGACATAAGACGGGGCTTGCAGATAGCCCCCTCTGTCGCCTGTGCGGAAGGGATGATGAGACAGCTATTCACATCCTTTGTCACTGCCCTGCAATTGCGGGAAAGCGTCTGGCACTCATGGGCAGTAACTGCATCAGTGAGTCATACTTATCGGCCAAGAGAATGACTGCGGTCCTCTCCGTATGGAGCGGGCTTTGCGGCCACGCATAGGCTTACAAGGGGACGCAACAAGATTACCCAAGCGTCTGGGGCTCTTTTGGACTCAACCCTAACAATAATAATAATAATCAACCCCTATATTTTCGGTCAGAACGTAAATTTGAGATATTTTTGGTCAGTTTTGGTGAAATCATGTGGTCTTTTGATTTAAATTTTTCATTTTTAACACTCACGATATGTTAAGAATAAAATATACTACCGATTTTAGTAGACAAGAATCAGAAAATATTATAAATTATTAGGTACAAAATAAATTTTGCGCTCCTCGCTGTTTAAAATTTGAAGACGCTTGCGATGGCTGAATTATTTTTTCATCGGACTGAAGTTTTCAAGATAACTTAATTGTAGCATACGCAAACTTTTAGGGGCTGAGGATTTGAGAAATTCAAAAAATTGATTTTTTCGACACGCCCTACTGTAGAGTTTAGGCAGTTTAAAAAATGGTACGTGTTGGGATCGAACTGGACATTCTGGAAAGTATACACGATCTGGTCCCATTTGCATGAAAAAAGAAAAATTTTGAAATTTAAAAATGAAATACGCTGCTAACATTCAGTTTGTTTACAACTTTTAATTTAATTTGTAATCGTTATGGTTGCGAAATATTGCATTGTCCTTGCTAATACAGATCTTGAATCATATACGTTTATAAGATAATAAAACCTAATTTCATTGAATAAAAAAAATTAGTTTTCGTTAATTATTTAATGCCAAAGGGGTTGATGGACTTATTAAATTTAAAATTTAAATATTGAACTACTGCTCGCTTCTAGTATTTTTACAACTTTTCATTTAATTTTAATCATTATAGTGGCGAAATATTTTATTATTCTTGCAAATACAGATTTGAAATTACATACTTTGATAAGATAATAAAACTTACTTCCATTGAATACATTGACATTCATTTGACACTGATATTTGACATTCATTGAATACAGATCTTAAATAATATACTTTGATAAGATAATAAAACTGAATTTCATCAAATAAAAGAATCCTTAATTATCTAATGCCGAGGGGTTGATGGATTTTTTACATCTGAAATAAAAAATTGTTAATCCACTGTTAACTATCAGTTTGTTTACAACTTTAAATTTAGTTTGTAATCATCATGATGGCGGAATATTTCATTGTTCTTGCAAATACAGATCTTCAATGATATACGTTGATAAGGTAATAAAACGTAATTCCATTAAATAGAAAAAAATATTAATTTTCGTTAATTGTCTAATGCCGAGGAGTTAATGAATTTACTAAATTTGAAATTTAAAATTGAAATTCGCTGCTAACTTTCAGTTCGTTTATAATTTTCATTTTAATTTGTAATTATTATGGTTGCGAAATATTTCATTCTTCCTGCAAATACAGATCTTAGGTTATATACTTTGATAAGATAATAAAACTTAATTTCATTGAATGAAAGAAAAATTAATTTCCGTTAATTATTTAAGGCCGAGGGGTTGATCATTCAAATTTTGAGTGTACAACAGACATAAGAATTTCAACTATTTCTAAAGATTTCACAAAATTTCAGGTATTTCGAAATATTTTAAACAATTTTTAATAATTTCAAGTGATTCCAACAGATTTCGTGGCAATTCAAAGGAGTTCAAGGGATTTTAGGCCTATTTAAGAAAGTACAAAGAATGCTATGTCTTTTGAAGTTAATTCTTCATTTTCATCATTCAAGATATGTTGGAAACAATATATACTACAAATTCCAATAGGCAAGAATCATCAAAATTAATTTTTCCGACCTACCCTACTCTACAGTCTTCAATTTTCAACCAAATTTATTCTTTCTTTAGATTCAACGGGATTAAATTTACAATAAATCCGTCGAAGCCGATCTTTTAATTTAGTTTTGTTTGTCGGATGAAAATTAAAAGCTGACGAGTTTTTGGAACAGTAAATTCATTATTTGCCCATTGTGCTTCGGAATATGAGTTCTAAGATAAAAGGTTCGAATTACTCGTTTTTTTCAGTATTGTTATAACTCATCGCAATATATTATAATATATTACACTCACCAATTAAGTTAATAAAAACTGAGAAGGTCAAGCAGAAAATAACAATCTTCATTGTCATTGAATAAAGAAACCTAATTCTTGACGAATTTCGCAATTAGGAAAACAAATGATGGATCGTAAATGACAAATTACCAGTATATATGTATCAAAAAGGCCTTATATATACTTTCATATAAAAGATTACAAATATTTGTAAGGAGTACAGTAAAAAGTGTCGCAATTAATTCATTTGCTGTCTTCTTTTGCAGCCGGAGGTAATAATTCAAACTCATCAAAGTCCCATATTTTTTCGAGAGAAAAGAGCTATACTCATACGCAATCAGTACAGATTAAGTTCCTTATATTTACTTGCTAATCACACTGACGAAAATAGTGTTTGCTTTAAGATTTTATTTCGGTACCAACAGTCATCTCAAGCCTATAAAAGATATTTGCAAACTGTCATAGGATCGAAATAATCTTTTTTCTATAAATTTCAAAAAGTGGCATGTAACGTCGAAAAATAAATTAAATAATAATTTCTGATAATTTCATTTTTGGATCTATTTATTCGATTCGA
The DNA here is from genome assembly GCA_032362435.1 of Melikaiella ostensackeni. Lineage (NCBI taxonomy): Eukaryota > Metazoa > Arthropoda > Insecta > Hymenoptera > Cynipidae > Melikaiella > Melikaiella ostensackeni. The sequence goes on from JAUMHM010000085.1 coordinate 61,358,608, forward strand.
TCGACCTACTGATCGAATGTCGAAAAACCGACATTCGATGCGTCATCGAATCAGTTTTTTCGATTCGATTCTCCAGTGCGTCGGAAAATCTGATATTCGATGTGTCTTAGATTGAACCGGTTTTTTTACTTTTTTACTTTCTTTCAATTTAGTGACCGTAGTGCATCAATTAACCGAACCAAGTCGTTAGTTTCCACAAGCCAAAAAGACAAATTTTCTACAAAGCAATTGGATTTTCATACAAAATTTTCTCGAGCTGAAATTTTTATATTTTTAAATTCAATATCAAAATAATGATCAAATTGCCATACATGTTTTGATGAACCAGTATTTTGATTGCCTAATTCACAATCCCGTTGATATTCATTAATATGAGTTTTCAGATTCCTGCCAGTCTCACCAATATAAACTTTATTACAATATTTACATTTTATAAGATATACTACACCAGATAAGTTCTCTTTACTATTTTTGTCTTTGTTTTTAAAAAAGGAAATCTTTTGAGTGTATAGTTGTTTGTGAAATAAACACTGATACTGTATTTTTTAAAGAACACCTAAGACATTCAGGAAGACCTTCAACATAAGATAAAGAGACTTTGAGGTCAGCTTTTTTGTAAGTTTCAATCCATTTGTTATTTTTGGAGGAACTATTGTATATTTCATGAATTATTTCTTTTTTTTTTAATAATACAAGTAAAATCGTTAAACCTATCGAAAATTTTCAAAATGAACATAAAGAGTTAGTTTTCTTAAAAGCTGACAAAGGTAATATAACTGTCGTTGCAAATCGTACTGATTATGTAACAACTATTGGAAATATGTTAAAAAATGACATACTTTACCAAAATATTAAAACTAGTCTTGTTCCAACTCTCGAGAAGAAATGTAACGATATTGCTATCAGATGGGAAAAAGAAAGGTTGATAAATGATAGCATGTCATATAGATTAAAAACACATAATAGTGTTGTTTCTAAAGCATATGCTCTCCCAGAAGTTCATAAACCAGATTTAAAATGGCATTCGATTGTTTCTGCAGTAGGTTCTTTTACTTATGATTTAGCTCAAAAAATTTCAAATTGTTTAAAACCAGTTTCCGAAAAAACTCACACGTTTGTGAAGAATAGTTGGGACTCAAAGAGAAAGCTTAAAAATATTAAAATTCCTGATTTACCTTCTATAGTTTCACTTGATGTGGTATCAATATATGATAGTATTTTACAAACAGATTTCAGGTTGCCCAATGGGCTCTCCTTCATCTCCTATTGTTTTAAACTTACACTTAGTAATGGAAGATGTCAAAAAAAGGCTCTTGATAATTTCAGTTTTACTCCTATTCTTTACAAACGGTATGTGGATGATATGCTAGCTATCGTTCCAACTGATAAAATGGATGAATTCATAAACACTTTCAACAATATGGAGGATTATATTAAATTTACTATTGAAGGAAAAGCAAATCATTTTATTGCTTGTCTTAATTCATTAATTATTAAAACTCCTGAGGGTAACTTGATCACAAATTGGTACAAAAAGCCTTCTTGGTCAGGACGTTATTTAAATTATAATTCTCATCATTTATTTTGTCAGAAATTTGGTTTAATTGAAGGTCTTATTGACAGATGTGTAAAATTGAGTGATATTAAATTCCGGAATGAAAACTTAGATCAACTATAAATAACTCTAGTACAAAATAATGACCCACTTCAATTAATAAACAACATCATCAAAGAAAGAATCCGTGAAATATACAACAGTTTCTCTAAAAATAACGGATTGAAACTTACAAAAAAACTGACCTTTAAGTCTCTCTACCTTATGTTGAATGTCTTTCTGAAGGTCTTAGGTGTACTTTAAAAAAATACAATATCAATGTTTATTTCACAAACTACTATATACTCGATAGATTTCCTTTTTTTTAAACCAAAAACAGTGATAGTAAAGAAAACTTATCTGGTGTAATATATCTTATAAAATGTAAATGTTTTAAAGAAGTTTATATTGGTGAGACTGGCAAAAAACTAAAAAATCATATACACGGAAATGTGAATTTGGCAATCATAGTACTGGTTTATCAAAACATGTATGGCAATTTGATCATTATTTTGATTTTTAAACTAAAAATATTAAAAATTTAGCTCGAGAAAACAATACTCATAAGAGAAGAATCATTGAGTCCATTTCCATAAACAAATATAATAAAATTTCCATCAATTTGAAAACTGAAATGTTAAATATTAATAAAATTTATCGAAGCATTTTATAACATTTTTGTCTATATACATTATATAATGACTCAATCAATTTTCAATTTCAAATTTCAACTTATTTTTGGCGAGCTTTATTCATTAAGGATTCCATTTCAATATCCGACTTTCTTAATTTCTCATGTAAAATTTGCTTCATCTCTAATGTATTCGTTAGTCCACGTTTGTCCTTCCAAAACACAATACTTCGTTTAGTTTTTAAAATGCAGTTAAATTTATAATATTGAAGCCTCTGTAAATATTGAGGTTTCAATTCAATGTTTATAATGTCTGTTCTTAGCTAATTTCAATCTTGTTCTTCATAAATAAGGACTATTTACTTTTAAACTTCGTTGTAAAAAAAATAATTTTTGGTTTACTCCAAAAACTATGTTTCTTATGAAATAGGGACGAATGGAAATGTTTTTCGATTTCTCAATATTAATAAAGGTAAAAAAATGAAATCTCATATATTTTTCTTAACTATAATTCTAAATTTCCTACCAGTTCATAATTTTGAATAACTTTAATTTGACTTAGGTTATATTAACCTTTGAAGAAGACCTGCAATGGAAGGTTGAAACATACGTTGGTTTTAAAATTGACAAATAAAAATATGATTCATTAACATCTGAATCTACTGCTTTTTTATTCGACCGTATGACTAAATCAATTCATTATTTGGAAAAATAACTTCGTTATTGATACAACGGCCAAAAGAAATTCACAGTGTGTTGATACTCCAATTCACTGAATATATATATATATATATATAATCAGAATTTGTTAGAGAGTCTCCAACGAGTAATTTCCGTTAAACTTTTTTGAATTTTGGAGCCCCCCTCCTTACAGAGCCCCAAAAAAGCCCCCAAGAAATGAAATTGACCATTTTACGCAAAATTGAAACATATGAGCTCTGTTTTTCCCTATTTTGCCATAAATTATTTTTATTCAACAAGCGGCATATTTTTCAGCATTTCTTTACTAATTTTTAATTGTTTAAACAATTCCGATTTGCTTAAATTTTTTTCTGCTAACTCATTGAAAGGTAATTTTTTACGTTCAATCGGACATTTAGTCATTCATAGGAAGAATGGTCTATGTTTCGAAGATTCACCAATTTTGCAATTAAAAATTAATTGCAATGCCATCAAAATGTACAATTAATCGTTGATAAGTTGCTTAAACATTTGGATAATGCTTTCAACAAAAAAAGTTGTTCTTATCAATAACAAATTACTGCATTAATTACAGAAAAAATATAAATTTCAAATATTTATTTCAGAACGAAATTGTTTGAACAAAAAATGTTTTTTGAACAAAGAAGAATTTGTTATAGAATGAAGTAATCATGTTTGAATGACATAGATCTTTAATTATAAGCGGCAAAGTTAAACAAATTAGAAAACTAGAGTTTTCTAACTCTTTTTAATAGTAATAGTAAAGAATGATAATAATAATAATTAATAATAATCAATTGATAGATGCCTATTCAGAAAAAGAGGCAAGAACATGCCTAGTCAAAAATGAAGTTTTGTTACGCAAATTTATGTTGGTAGCACTGGCAGTATTTAAAAAAATAATAATTTTAAAAATGATTTTCGCTTCCTCTATTATGTCATTGATTTATTATCTTATTATCTTATTGATTAAGTGTATTATTTTGCGCGGCATAATGGAGGAAAATAAAATGAATAAAATTTAATGAGTTATTAGGGAAACCAAAATATTTAAACGAACGGAAATTGTGTAAACAATTTTAAATTAATTGTAAAATGCTTAACAACATTTTACTTGTCGAATGAAGATAATTAATGCCAAAAAAGAAAAAAACGGAGCTCTTATGTGTCAAGTTTGGTTTTTTGGGGCATATTTGGAGCTCCAAAACGGCGGGTGGGGTGCGTCAAAATTCAAAGTAATTTAGCGGAAATTATTAGTTGGGGACTCCCCAACAAATTCTGATAATCTCCTGCTTGCTAGGTTCAAACACAGAAACGTCAGTCTCATTTTTCCTAAAACAAAAATTTGTCCATGTTAATCTTATGTGATTTTCCGGGCCTTTGCGGGACGTCTTCATATTAACCTATTTGGCTCAAACTTGGAGTGTTTTTTTTCTGGCAACCTCACAAAATGCGGTGGTGACATACCCTTTATTTAAAAAAAAAAAATCAACAGGTATGATTTTGGACCACCCTATTCTACACACTGTTAGCAGTTGTTTGAAAATTCAATCACCTTATTAAGAACAGAAGTGATTGAAATTTCAAAAAATGTTACAGCAAATTTATTTGGTCTTACGGTCAATATTTCAAATCAAAAGGAAATAAAATATGTTAAAAACACATTTTGTTAAAAGAGTTACTCAACGTTTCGGCTATACTGCGGGTCTTTATTAAGAGTCAGATAAAATCTAAGTCAAATTAACATGTTTAGTTTCTGTAAATTATTTAAAAGAAGTATAAGTCAAACTACGACATAGTAGCCAGTAGTTTAGTTTTGGCATCAAACATTTTTGAGAGGCTTAAATAATGAAGAAATGTTAACATTCTTTAATGATACGATGTTTATGGACGATACATTGTTCAGCCTACAATATGTCTTGTATCGTCCATCCGTAACATCGTATCATTACAAATGTTAACATTTCTTCATTATTTGAGCCTCTCAAAAATTGTTGATACCCAAAGTAAACTACTGACTACTATGTCGTATTGTGTCTTAAACTTCCTTTAGGTAATTTCCAAAAACTAAACATGTTAATTTGACTTGGACTTTATTTGACTCTTGATAAAGACCCGCAGTGTGGTCAAAACGTTGAGTTATCTTTCTAATTAAATGTGTTTTCAACATATTTTATTGCCTCTTGATTTGAAATATTGACCGCAAGACCGAATAAGTTCGCTACATCAATTTTTTCAAAATTAAACAACGGTAGAAGAAAGAAGAAACAGGTCTGGATTCATTTCATCTGGAATTGTTTATAATTATTGAAATTTCATTCAATAAAGAATTAAAAATGTAATTCATAAACTGTATTTAAAATTTCAAGCATGACGATTGCTCGTAAGGGCGAAGTATACCAAAGCGAAGCTACGGATGGCAAATAAGACGCCGATGAACATCTGAAGAATTTTCTCGCTCTTGCGAGTAATGTGTTTTTTTCATAATATAATGAAAAAAAAGTTCGTCCATTCGTCTATTTCACCGTGAAATGTATACATTTTGGATATTGCAGCGAAAAGAAAATAAAGAAAGGTAAGTTTGCGTTGTATATTGCTATTATAATTTGTTCCGATCGACTCTGATGCATACTTAACTTAAAAAGACATTACCGCCCACCATAATTATTGTGTATATTTGAATATACATTTGTTTCTAAGATAGCCTGTATTTATGAACCTATAAACTTCAATTATTTATACATTAATCATGTAATTGTAGATGCATTATATTCATTTTTTTTACTTACACTATTAAATCCATGTAGGAGTTCTTGCCAAGATAGTTGAGAATTTCAAGTTCCGATTGTTTTCTACACTTCTGTTACCTAATATATATTTTTTTAAATACCTGAGTGAAGTACTTGTATACCAAAATGCACATTACTATGGAATTCAAAAAATCAAACTAATTTTTTGCTCAGAAATAGGAATGGTCATTCAAATCTTCGAAAACTACTAATCTAAATTTGAAATAAACACACGCTACATAATCAGTAAACCATTTTTTTGTATATGCTATTAATTTTTCTAGTTCTCTCAATTAGATTTAACGAAAAAAAATATATTTTAGTCGATATGAAAAATCTCTTACTTTAATGTTCAACTTATTGACAAAACAACCACAACGTTTTTTAAGAATGAGTTTTATACCCACAAAAATGCACCATTTTTCTTCAATTTTACATGAGATTTTTGATTTTTTCGCATATGACAAATTGCATTACTTCCAAAAATTTATAATCCTTCATTTCTACATTCAGAATAGTTAGATACATAACTTCTATTTTTCTCCTGTAGAGAAATTTCAATTACCGTTATTGAATTTTCAGTTACAAATATTTGAAATTTCAATAACGGCAATTGCATACAACTTCACACGGATGTAATTGGAAATTCAAACAGATATTTCTAACAGTGCAGTCATTCACAATTTTGATACCAGTGTAGTTCTGATTAAAATCTGACATGATTTTTGGACTTGATCACAAAAGCAATGAGACTATGGGTTTGGTTCCTGAGTGTCGATGGGAAGAGTTGAATCGTGGCCGCGTGTATTGATCATGAATAATAGATAAAAATGAATGCCTTGAACCGGGAGACCACTCCTATAGTTGCTTCGCTGTCCGTTATCCGGGCGAGATAATTGTAAAGCACGAACGAGGAAGTTGAATCCGAGGGATTCTCGTGCGATAAGATTAAGGGCCGGGTTTGTTGAGTTTATTTATTCACTCATTAGCATGCTGAAACTTAACGATTACAATGTGTCTTGCACTTCCAAGGGGAAAGGAAGTTGGCAGAAGAAGTGTTACTCAAATCTTGAACAATGTACAATGTACATTGTACCATCTACACTCTACATAACTTTGTTTTCTATATTTGTTCTCAAACCATCAAGTGTGTCAATAATTTTAATCTTTATGATCTTGCATGACTTCAATGACTTTACATAACTTCTATGACCTCTATGACTTCACGTTTCTTCCACTATTTCATTTAGTTATGACTTCACTCGATGACTTCGTTAAATTAAAGAAAGTTTAGAGACTGCACAATTGAAATTCATCGCTAATTCATCAACCGAATTCTTTAGGACTAAACTAGACTTTTAAGAAATGTTTTTGACTCATTTTCATTAATTAAAATTAACATTAACTAGAATTCACAATGAATAATATGCATGAAAATTGACATCAGTAAAAATTGAAGTACCGCTTGGAATTGATTTTCGATTTTCAAGGAAATTGCAACAAAATTGAATCCATACAAATTGAAAAGGAACCATGCTAGCCTCAGTTAGGTTCAGCCCAAAAGTGCTTTCACATCCAGTTTTTTTTGTAGTCCTCGTTTCGGGGATGTCCTCGGTTATTTTAGGCTAAAAATTTTTTAAAAATCATACCACGAGTTTCTGAGAAAAATCTCTTTTTATTTAGCGATGAAAAATCTGATTTTTCTCAAAAATAAATTCCAAAGAATGTAGATCAAAATGGACTAATCATTTAGTTCAAGGATCAACTCTATGTACAGTACATACATGGTTAATCTCAAAATTCTTTAAACTTTTATAATTTATTAATTTATTGAATTAGTTATTTATAATGTTGACGAAAATAGGCCCAATGTTAATTTCTGCGATTTTTGAAGGAGAAATCTAACCGTATTTGGAAAAAAAATTGTTCAGGTTCAAATGGTTTATTTGACGAAAATTATTTAGATTTTACTGTTTTAGCTCCAACTGTAAGTTAAAGGTGCAGCTCTTACTAAATCTTAATGCACAATAGCTGATTTTATACTTTAAAAGACACTGCACAGCTTTATGTGGATGGTTATTATTTAAAACAAGAATTATTCATAGCTTATACAGTTATTACTTCTGTAAAGAATTTAAAAAATATATAATTGTAATATCAACAAAAACCAAGCAAACAGAGTGATAAAGAATCTATTAAATTAACAAAATCAACCCTCGATTACTAGGTTTGAATAAAAATAGCGACTTTTTTTCTACAGCGAAAGTGATAACACAAAAATTCAAATTACTATTATTGTTAAAGAAAGCATTTCAACCCGAAACCGAATCCATTTCAAATCATCCAGGCTGGCGAATGACATTTTCAGAATTGGCTTGCAAATAAAATATGTTTTTTTACGTGGAAAATAAGAAGACGCGTATTTTTTAATTTAACAGCAATACTTTTTTATTCTTCACGGATATTTTAAAATTTTAAGGGTTAAATGAATTTTTCGCCAATTTCATTTTAAAAACCGTGGCATTTTTTGCAATTTCTGAGATATTGAAGTTTTCTTGTTTTGGTGTCCAGTTTTTTGCACTCTTTGGAAATCCATTTAAAAAATTTGAAATAATAAAAAATCGTGAAGTTATTCCGATTTTTTCGAGAAAAAAAAATTCTCAATAACCCCACCTTTTTTCTGAATTTTTCAGGAATGAGAGGTATAATAATATAGTCTGCTCACCATTAATTTCCCATTTGGTAGTTTTTCTGTTTTCGGGAAAAAACAATTATTTTTGATTTTTTTCAAAACCTTTATTTTTTTGTAATTTTTAAGTTCGCAAGGTATTTCTTAGCCCAGTTTGTCAAGCTTTTTTCACTCTTCCGAAACCGATAAGAAAAACGAAGAAAAAAATGCTAAAGCTATTTCGATTTTAAAAAAAATTAAATCATTAAATTTTCTCAAAACAGAAGAAAAAGATACCAAAAAGATTTTACCTCCTTTTTGGTATAACTTTTTTTTTAATTTTTAGGTTCTTGAGGTTTTCTTACCCCAGTTTGTCAAGTTTTTTTCACTCCTTCAAAGCCGATAAGAAAAACGAAGAAAAAAATGCTAAAGCTATTTCGATTTTTTAAAAATTAAATCACGAAATTTTCTCAAAACAAAAAAAAAGAGGTACCAAAAAGAATCTCAAAGAAAAAGTAACCAGCTTTGCAAATTTTGTCGCATTATATCGTTTTGTGCAATAAAATGACACTTTTCTGATCTGAAGTGAAAAATAACAATAAAATACAATAAGTATGAAACAGTAAGGAAAAAAAAAATTTTGTTTCTTTCGAAATACAAATACACCCCAGGCTTCAATATTATGGCAAGTTGACAATATAATACCTATCACTCCTGCAAAATTCAACCCAAAAGAAGGAAGCTGGTTCAAAAAAAATTCGTGTTTTATTTTTTCAAAAAATCGAAACAGCTTCACAGTTTTCCATCCTTAAGAAACTTCTATATTTTTTAGAACATTTTTGAGTGATGTGATTTCTAAGGTTTCTGAGTTTCAAAACGGAACAAAATATGCTTTTGCCTCTGAAGCTTAAAAATCATAATTTTTTTTATTGCTATCAAGTTTAAATCTTCTTCTTGTATTTTTTGTAAAATGTCTTTCGGTTACTTCAAGCTTGAAAATAAACAATTTTAAAGTTCTAGTTGTTCTATAATTTATTTTTATGATCATGAACTCCTGTTTTCAATTCTAAAGAAAGTAAAATTAAAAAGGAAACATTCTTCACAGGAAGATATGTAAATGCTTCGATTTAACTGTAAAAACTATTTTTTAAATCGAATGGAGAAGTTTGTTAAAATAAATACCAGTTTGATCGATTTTTGCTGATTTTTCATTTTTATTTTAAATGCTAAAACGACACAAAAACTACACAAGATAGAAAACCAGCAAATGTAAAATTTTACTTTCATGGAAGGGATAATCTTCAGAAAAATAATAATAGGAGAATAATCCAGAAAAATCAAAATTTTCATAGTTAAAACCGAAAAAAACGTTTTTCTCAAAAATCCGTAGTACGATTTTTGTCTTTTTTGGCTCAATATAACCGGGCCATCCCCGAAATGGGAACCACAATAAACTGTATGTTCAAGCACTTTTGGGTTGAACTTAATTCAGGCTAATCGTGGAGCCTTTTTCAAAAATGAGTAAAGGGAACTTATTTTTGAATTTTCTCCTCAAAAAGAATAGCTCATTTCTCAAGGATGGAATTAAATAATTTTAAAGTAGAATGAGGGACGTAAATTGCGATAGTTTTTAGGTTATATCACCTCTGTTTCTTACTCATACTCACCGATGAAGCGTAATCGAACCCCTCCAGGTGGCGCCACGTTCGTTCGCAATCACAAATATTTTCCAAAGGACCCTTATTTCTACTTGAGCAGCAACTTATAATTCGCGATGAGCACGATCTACAGAGGCGCTACAGTCACAGCCATATGATCGGGTTACGTGGTCTGAAAACAGTCTCGTTTTAATCATTTACGTGGTGACTTCTCATAATAATATTAATTATTGTATTTTAAATTTGAAAAAAATACAGAATGGACGTATGTTATCTGAAATTATCGGACATTTGTAAATTTTTGAAAGGAACATTTAATAGTCGAATTATGACGGAAGGAGAAGCTGTTTTAAAGAGTGGTCGAGTGGTGCTTGTAGGAAACACTACACTGACCAGTAATAAAATTGAAATCACTGGTCTGGTTTTGCAAGCGAGTGCATTAACATCCTTTCCTCACAAAATTGAAGGCAGTTTACGTTTTTTTGTAAATAAAATAGAAATAGAGGAAATGAGTTGTTCAGGCAGAGCTGGCCAGTCGGGGAGTTACAAACATGTGGTAGCTGTATTGTTGTACTTAGAGAGGTAGATATTTACATATGATTTTTAATTGTAAATAAACATAAAATTCATATACTTATATTTATAATTGAGGATTGAGTACATTAAGCAAGTTGGATAAAAGTTTCTAACTTCAAAATTCAAACGATCAATTTTACTCAACAAGTTTTAGAATGTGTTTGCTTTAGAGATATATTCCTTTTTGGAATGAAATAAATAACGATTTATAATAATAATCAATTATAATAATTACAAGGAGGTAACTACCCTCGAAATGTGGTGTACACTCATAAATCGAAAAGTTAATCCCTCGAACACACTGATTCAATTTAAATTTTGAAATTAAATTAGTAAAATTTCATAAATAATGTCCCTTTACCAGTGTGCATGTAGTAATTAGGTTTAATTAATTAGTAATATCTATTGATTAATATACCTCATACATTTATCAAATTTTTGACTTCAGAAGTAACATTTTGGAACTGGAAGATTTATCATGCAACGACTTGAAATGTCCCTGGAAATCCCAGAAAGGCAATTTAGATGGTCATTTTTCTGCCGTCCCCGTTTGTAAATTTTGCTGCGCAAAACGGGACACGATTTTTGAAGAGAATGAGGGAGAAGTTAACGACGAGTCTAACAAAGGTGATAGGGCATATATTAGAAAACTAGCATTTGAGTATCAAGATTTAGAAGAATCTGTGGCCTCTGAAATACTCGAGATGTTATTCGAAGCTGCTCCAACTTCCGCTATCTCTTTACACATGAAAAGTCGAGGTACAGCTTCATTGTATGTTAAAACGCAGACGCGGTTCCATAAAGAACTAATTAATAAAATTGTTTACCATAGTCAGACCAGTAATGATGCTTTGAAGGAAGTACGTTTCAATAACATAGAAGTTGGACAATGTTGTCTAACT
>JAUMHM010000085.1:61377266-61408050 GCA_032362435.1 Melikaiella ostensackeni
CAAAAAACCAAAAAGATTCCACTAGTATACTTCTATACGGAGTTTTTGAACGAAGGATTTAGCAAAATTACGATTTTCTCAAAAATGGTGATGATTTTTCCAAAATGTTAGATTTTCGAGGTTCCGGCAATTCGTTTTTTTCCCCCTAAAAATAGAAATTTTGATCCAAATGAAAATCCCTTCGTGCACGAACTCTATAGAGAAGTATACTGACAGAATCTCTTAAGTTTTTTGATTTTAGATAAGCAGTTTCAGATTTATCGTGCTCACCGATAAAAAAAAGGTGTTTTTGGGCAACGGACATATTTCCCCCAGTTGTCGAGATTTTCTCTTAAAAGAGTTCATACAATTACCTCGGAACGTAAACTAATCGATACGCTGTAGTGTATTCTGCTAAGATTTTATCGCCCTGACTAAAAGCGATTATAAGAATACCCTTATTTTTCCAAGCACAAGTAGATATAACCCCTTAAATCAAAAATGAAAAAATTAGAACATTTTAATATGAAATTGTTCAATTTGAAGGCTTTAATTTTAATTCATTCGAGTCCGAACGTTATTAAGCTACAGTTATTTAATTTCAAACACTGTTAATATGAAATTTTTCAAGCATTAAAAACTGTGTTTCTTTTTAAATTTTAATACGAAAAAGACAGAATTGAATAATAAAAGACTTAAAAATGGTAATCTTAAAATTAAACAATTTTAAGTTTGAGGCTTTTATGAGATACATTACATATTTAACTTTTTAAAACTAATAGTAAGAAAATAATTGGAAACTGGAAATATTTAAATCTGAACAATTTAAACTATGAAAAATTTAAATCTTCAATTAAAAAATGGTTAAAAAATTGAAAATTTTTCAATTCGAAGGCTTTAAGAGTAACCGATTTTAGGATTACGCATTGAAATTATCCCATTTTTATTGTTTTTAACGTATAATTGTTCAACTGTAAAGACTTTCGCTTTGGAATAGATTAAGTTTCAAAAATGACAATTTTTAAAGTTTCAGTTTGAAAATTGTTTTATTTTGAATAGATTTAGAATTTTTATTCCTAAATTCTTGTAAAGTCAAAGATTGTTGAATTTTTTAATCAGTCAATTAAAAACTGGTCCATTAATTATTTGTATTATTCATTGTTAAGAGTATCCACCCAACTACAACTTCATGCGAAAAATTCATTCCATAAGTATAAAATCATGTCCAAATTAAGCAGCTGAATCGTTATAAGGTGGAGTGTCCATTCATAACGTCAGTCCCACCAAACTTCGGTCATGCAAAGGAATCTGTAATCATTAATTTTGAACGTTTGGAAATTATCTAATTCCGCAATTTTAATTTGAAATCACTCAATTTCGAGATTCTTTAAATAAAAATAAAATTGTTCAATTTAGAGCGCTTTGATTCAGAAATAACACAATTTCAATTCCTTTATAATAAGATTGTCCAATTTTCTTAAAATCTGAGTATGAAATTTTGCAATTTTCGAGAGCTTCTGATTGAAAATTTTCCAATCTCAATTTATTCAATTTTTAACGTTTTTAATTAGAAGTAATACAATTCAAATTTCTTGAAGTTTCAAATATTCCAATTATCGAAATCATAATCTGAAATTTTTAAGTTTCAACATTTGAAATTGCCTATTTTCGAAATTTGAAATAATTCAATATCGAGATTCCTCAATTCAGAATAAAATTGTTCAATTCTGAGCGCTTTAAATTAGAATTGTTACAATTTCAACTCCCTTATAATAGAATTGTCCAATTATCGTAAAACTTTAGTCTGAAATTTTTCAATTTTAAGAGTTTCTGTTTAAAAATTTTCCAATTTCGAATTATTCAATTTTGTAAGCTTCTAATTAGAGATCATCTAATTGCGACTTTTTTTTGTACTAAATATTTCAACTTTCAAAACTGTAATCTGAAATTATTAATTTTGCACATCTTAAAATTGTCTATTTTCGAAATTTTAATTTGAAATCGTCCAATTACGAGATTTTTTAATTGAAAATAAAATTATTCAATTTTGGTCACTTTGAAATAGAAATGATACAATTTCAACTCCTTTACATTGAAAATGTCCAATATATTAAAATTTTAGCCTGAAATTGTTCAATTTTGAAAGCTTCTGATTTAAAATATTTCAATTTCAAATTCTTGAATTGTGAACGCTTTTATGTAGAAATGACAAAAGTTCAATTCCTTTTAATTTTAATTGATCCAGTTTTCGAAAATATGATCTGAAATCAATAATTTTGAACGTTTTGCAATTGCCTATTTCCGAAATTCAATTTTGAAATAATTCAACTTCGAGATTCTCCAATTCGAAATAAAATTGTTTAATTTTGGGCGCTTTGATTTAGAAACGATACAATTCCTCCTTTATAATGGAAATGTCGAATTATCTTAAAATTTTATTCAGGAATTTTTCAATTTTGATAGCTTCTGATTCAAAATTTTTCAATTTCGAGAGCTTTCAATTAGAAATAATACAATTTTAATTTCTTCTAATTTTAAATGATCCGATTTCCAAAATCATAATCCAAAGTCATGAATTTTGAACGTTTTGAAATTGCCTATTTTCGAAATTTGAATTTAAAGTCATTCAATTTTGAGATTCTTTACTTCGAAATAAAATTGTTCACTTCTTAGCGCTTTAAATTGGAAGAAATAAAATTTTAACTCCTTTATAATGAAATTGTCGATTTATCTTGAAATTTTAGTCTCAATTTCTTCAATTTTGAAAGCTTCTGATTCAAAATTTTTCAATTTCGAGAGCTTTGAATTAGAAATAATACAATTTCAATTTCTTTCGATTTTAAATGATCCAATTTCCAAAATCATAATCCAAAGTCATGAATTTTGAACGTTTTGAAATTGCCTATTTTTGAAATTTGAATCTAAAATCATTCAATTTTGAATTTCTTTACTTCAAAATAAAATTGTTCACTTTTCAGTGCTTTAAATTGGAAGAAATGAAATTTCAACTCCTTTATAATGAAATTGTCGATTTATCTTGAAATTTTAGTCCCAAATTTTTCAATTTTGAAGGATTCTGATTCAAAATCTTGCAATTTTAAAATTATTCAATTTTGAAAGCTTTTAATTAGAAATAATGCAACCTCAATTTCTTCCAATTTCAAATGCTTAAATTTTCATAATTATAATTCGAATTTATAAATTTTGAGCGTTTAGAAACTGCCTATTTTCGAAACTTGAATTTGAAGTCATTCAATTTCGAGATTCTATAATTTGGAAAAAAAATTTTAATTATTAGCGCTTTGAATTAGAAATTATACAATTTCAACTCCTTTATAATTAAATTGTCGAATTATCTTGAGGTTTCAGTCTGAAATTATTCAATTTCAGGGTTTCTTCTTCAGAATTTTTCAATTTCAAATAATTCCATTTTAAATACTTTCATAATCAAATGGTACAAATTCAATTCCTTTTGATTCCATTTGAAATACATGTTGTCCTTTTTCAAAATCTTACGTAGTCTTGAATTTTATTGTTTGATTGAGAACGTTTTCAATTCAAAATTATTCAATATTTTATTTTAAATTTCAAACTTTTTCAATTCGAAATAATTCTTTCAAAAATTTTGTGAACTCTTAATATGTGAAAATTTTTTTGTCAATGGTTTTTTAAATTGTTGATATTTTCAATGTTAGGAAATAAAAATCCAGGCACGTGATCGCGCGCTTCGCGCGCATGCATTCATGGCTATTGTTATTTAGTTTTCGACGATTAAGAAAATAAGGTTGAAAAGAACATCACAAATTTTCATTAATTTATTTTATTAAATAAAGGACAGACAGTATGGGACAATACTCAATTACATAGAATCATATCAGCTTATTGTACACGAATATAGCTATATCATCATTATTATAATCAGAAAGTGTGTATCGATAAACAAAATAGCACGCTAGAGGTTGCCCTTTACACAGTTCTTAAACCATCATTTTGAATGGTTAATCCTGCGGAAAGCTCTCGAGAAATTAATATTAATTAAAAATGCTCAGAACTAAAAGTTCTTTAAAAATTAAATCCTAACTTTTGTGTATGTAACGTACCCCTGAGATTTCTTACAAGTCGACTAAAATTAATATTAATATTAGGGTAATTTTCCGAAAAAATCACCCAAGAATATTGTAGGCGTTCCTTTGAAAGGAAAATCTGAAAGTTCATTTATCCCATTTTTCATGAAGAATATTAGTGCTGAAGGAAAAGTATGAGTACAAGAAAAATATCAATATTTTTCATTATTTTTCTGAACAACTAATTTTGAAAACTAAGAAAAAAATACCTTGATTTCTATCAACTTTTATTAAAAATATTTTTGTAGCATTTCACTTTGGTGTAAAAGGAACCTTTGTATCAAGTATGGAGTCAATATTTTTGGGTGATCTTTTTTGGAAATATACCTATTATTTATTCGTCATAACCATTGCCATTATTCATGTTATTGTTATTTTTGAAAATGATTTCCTCTTGCAGAGCCTTCCTGAAATAAGTAAATTAAAAATGCTCGAATCATTTTTCAAAAGTCAGATAACATAATTATTCTTATTAATAAGCATTATTAAAATATCATTAATGAAAAAAATGCAAAAAATAAAAATATCTCAAGTTACCAGTCACTTCTTCGCATATATGCAAGTACAGATGGTGGTTGGAATCCATTAAATGAATTTGAAAATACGGTAGTGTAGGCACCCATATTTTTCCACAATAGCCAATCACCGATTTTTAATTCAGGTAAGTAATCGTTCACAACGAAATCAAAGGGATCGCCGGACGGACCCCACAGCTTTGACAAAAATGTTTGCTTCATCTTCCCCTAAAAATGATAAAACGAATTTTTATAAAATATACATGTAGAGTAGGGCCGAGCGAAAAATCTGTATATTTTTTTCAAATTCGGAGAGGTCCAAAAGTTGTATTCTTATGCATCGTAAATTGTCATTAAATATGAATAAGTTATATAAAATCTTGATTTTTGAGTAGTAGATGTTATTTTTATAAATGGTTTATATTTTAGAAAACAGACTTCTAAACCCGAAAATATGAATTTTTCACAAGAAATATCATTTTCTCCCAAGAAAGATGAACTTTTGACAGAAGAAGGTAAGTTTTCTACCATAAAAGGTGAATTTTCAACCCAAACAGGCAAATATTTTAGAAGAGAGTTGAATTTTCAATCCTAAAAATTTTAATTCCTACAAAAAGGTTATTTTTAACCAAGTGAAATGAATTTTTAACCAAAGAAATGTCATTTTCAACCAAGAAAGATAAATCTTCAACCAAAAAGTTGAATTTCCCCAAAAAAATCATTTTCAACTAAATAGTTGCTTTAACAACTAAATGGACAAAAAGAGACGAAGTTTTTAGAAGACTCTTTAATTTTCAGCCTGAAAAGTTGACTTTTCAACAAAAAAGTCATCATAAACCAAGAAAGATGAATTTTCAACAAAAAAATATGACTTCTCTACCCAAAAAGATGAATTTAAATCAAAACTAATTTTCATCCAAATATTTGAATTCTTCATCAAATGGTGAAAGATTCAAACGAAAAGGTTGAAATTCAACCAAAAACAGTTGCATTTTCAACCGAATATTTGAATTTCCAACCGAATGGTCGAATTTTTAAACAAAGGAGGTAAATTTTTATTCAAGGTGAGTTGCGTTTCTAACAAAATAATTCTTGAATCAAGAATATGAATATTTTAGAAGGTAGTCGAATTTTCAACCTGAAAAGTAGAATTATGAACGATCAGAAAATTGAATCAAGAAATATGAATTTGTAACCAAAAAGGTTGACTTTTCTTCCCGAAAAGATGAATTTTCAACAAAAGTGATAAATTTATTCCAAGAAGGGTTGCTGTATTAGCTAAATGGTTGAATTTTCTAGTCAAGAAGACACATGTTTTATAGGACAGTTGAATTTTTATCCTGAAAAATTGCATTTTTAACAAAAAGAATATTTTCAGCCAAAAAAGATAATTTTTCTACAATAAAAGATGAATTTTTCACCCAAAAAAGCGAATTTTTAATAAAAGAGTTGAGTTTTCAAGCTAGAAAGTCAAATATTCAATGAAGAAAGTTGACTTTTAAACCCGGAAGGCTGAATTTTTAACAATTATTTCTCAAGTAAAATGGTCAAAAGTCATGATTTCCAATAATTTATCAAAATTTGATGACAGTTCACGATGTGAGGGAATTATTGATGAGAATTCTTAGTTTTAGAACTTTCTCCATTCATAAAAAAATCGTTACCAATAAGGAAAGTATCATTTAATCAATTAAAAACATAATTTTTTTCAAGTTTAATAACAATTTACGATGTGTACGAATTTTTTCATTGCTGCTTAGTTTTATAAGAATAATTATAGTTCTAAATACTGATTTTAAGAACCTTTCTCATCTATAAAAGATTGATTGCATACCAAAATAACAGAAAATTTTTATTATTCGTAAATTTGTGCTTTCTCATGAATGCACAAACATAAGAAATATTTTTCTATCGGTCACTTTTTATGGAATATCCGGGGTTCAAACTACAACTTCTGGACCCCCTCAGGATATAAAGAAAAAAGATTTTTTTGCCCTAATGTAAAGTAAATACAAATTGTTTATTCATATACCTGGAATTTTTAGATTAAAAAGCATTGAACTGTAGTAAGAAATTCAAATCAATAACTTACACCATCCAAAAGTTCGGGTTTCTTTCGCATTATATTTGCTGAGAAAGATCCGAAAATTCCATCATTCAAGTAATACATAAAACACGTTATTTCATTTTCAACAACTTTTTTTTTTCCTTCCACACAGGCAACAGCGTAGGTGCTCGCTAAAACGTAGAATCTTCCAGGCTCACTTATAAACTTTATCGAAGGATCGACGTCCTTTGTAGCATCATTTATTATATCTGCAAACTGTAAAAAAACATAATTAATTTTCTGAAATATTCTATCAATTTTTTAAAAACTATTCTCTAAATAAATGTTGTATGCAATAAAATAAAACGCTCAAACCGAGGGGTTCAAACTCAGATTTTGAGTGTACACTAGAGTGCAAGATTGCATGGGATTGTAAAAGGTTGCGTGGGATTTTAAAGGATTTCAAAACATTTGAAAGATTTCCAGAGATTTAAAATGAATTCAATAGATTTCTAGAGACTTAAGGTACTACAAGGGATTTCAATAGCTTTCAAACGTTTCAAGGAACTACACAATTATTAATAAAGGGATTCAATATTATTTCAAAGATTTGAAGGGATTTTAAGAAATTCAAAAAAATAATGGAATTGCAAATAATTTCCTGAACATTATAAGGATTTCAAAAGAGTTTATAGGATTTGAAATCCTTGAGGGTTTAAGGGATTTAACGTTTAAGGGATTTCAATAGATATCAATAATTTAATAATTTTGCTATAAATTTAAAAAAAATCACAAGAATTAAGGGATTTCGCAGGATTTCAACGATTTGAAGAGATTTTCTAATATTCAGGGAATTTCACAGGATTTTAAAAACTGCATGCGCTTTTAGAGAATTACCTTAAATTTTGGGAGATTTGGAAGGATATCATATAAGATTTATATGACTTAACGATATTTTAAAATATATATGGTATTTCCGAGGACTTTCAAGGCTTCTTAATATTTCAATGCATTTTTAAGGAATTTCAACGGATTTTAAGGGATTTTATCAAGGTTTCGAAGATTTTAATAATTTGAAGGGATTTGAAAGGCTCTCAATGAGGCATTTTAATGAATTTCCCGGGATCTTAAAGGATTTCATAGGACTTCAAATACTTCAAGGGATTTCGAAGAATTCATTTACGTGAATTAAGGGATTTCTCAGGATTTGCAAGATTCAAAGAGACTCATGAATACATTTAGGAATTTCGAAAGATATTAAAGAATTTTAACAATTTTAGGGTACTTTTAATGATTCCGAGGTATTTTCAAAATGTTAAAAAATTTCAAGGGATTTCAAAAGATCTGAAAGGATTGTAAATATTTTGGAAAAAGTTTAAAAATATTCCAAGGACTTTTCAATAGATTTCAATAATTTGAAAGGATTTTGAGGAATTTCAAAGGATTTGAAATATTTTAGTTAATTTAAAAACTTTCCAGGAAATTTTCAAGAGCTTGAACAAATTTCTAGGGATTTCGAAAGATTTCAAAGGATTTTTAATACATTTTTTTTAAAAGGTCCAAGGAATTATCAATATTTTCAATATCACAAGAATTGAGGGATTTCGCAGGATTTCAACGATTTGAAGAGATTTTCAAATATTCCAGGAGATTTCACTGGATTTTAAAAACTTCAAGCGCTTCTAAAGAATTATCTCGAATTTTGGAAGATTTGGAAGGATTTCATATAGAATTTATACTCTTTCACAATACTTTAAAATATCTAATGGAATTTCAGAGGACTTTCAAGGTTATTAAATATTTGAAAGGATTTTTGAGGGATTTTAACGGATTTCAAGGGATTCTATGAAAGTTCCGATGATTTAAATAATTTTAAGGGATTTAAAAGGCTCCCAATAAAGTATTTCAATGAATTTCACAGGATCTTAAAATATTTCATAGGACTTCAAATATTTCAAGGGATTTCAAAGAATTTATTGACAAGAATTGAGGGATTTCTTGGGATTTGGAAGATTTAAATAGACTTCTGAATATATTAAGATATTTCGAAAGATATATAAGAATTTTAACATTTTCAGGATACTTTTAATTATGCCGAGAAATTTTTAATTGATTTCAATAATTTGAAGGGATTTCAAAGAATTTTAAAGTTAAGGGTAGTTTTAAATATTCCAAGGAATTTTGAAGAAGTTAAAAAAATTTCAGGGGATTTCAAAAGATTTCGAAGGATTGGAAATATTTTAGTGTATTCAAAAACTCTTCAAGGAATTTTCATAGATTTCAATAATTTCAAGGACTTCCAGAGATTTAAAAGGTTTTCATAAGGACCTGAGGGTATTTTCAAGATTCTAACGAATTTTCAAGATTCTTAAAAAATCATAAGGGATTTCGGAAGATTTCAAAGGTTTTTAAATACTTTAGGGTATTTTAAATAATCCTAAGGAATTTTTAATAGATTTGAATAAATTGAAGGGACCTTATGGGATTTAAAAATTTTAGGGAAATTTGAAAGATTTTCAGTGAATTTTGAAGAGATTTTGAAATTATTAGAGGATTTCGAAAGGTTTCGAAGGATTTGACATATTTTAGGGCGTTTTAAAAGATTCCACCTAATTTCTAAGAGATTTCAAAAATTTTAAGGAATTTCCAAGGATTTCTTGTGGTCTTACAGAATTTTTCAGAGTTTTGGAAGATAGGGAATTATTTTATAGGATGTATAAGCTTTTAGGATATTCCAAACGATTCCAGGGGACTTTTGCAGGAATTCAACGGTTTCTATGAGATTTGAAGTGACTTTATCATACAGTAAGTGGTATCGAGAAGTTTCATAAGATTTAAAAGATTTTAATAGGATTTCAAAGATTTTAAGGGTTTTTATTTTATTTTTTATTTCAAGGGCTGTTTTCAGTAGCCCTCGACGTCTTTTGATCCATCGGTGATTTTATTGATTTAGTCACACGCCCAGTTCACCTCTGTGCATGAGATTGTAAAGAATTGCATGACATTTTAAAAGATTGCATGGGATTGCAAAGGATTGCATGGGATTGTATCAAAATTGCTTGAGATTAGAAGCGATTTTGAATAATTGAATAAAATTACATCGAGATTGCATGGGATTACAAGGGATTATAAAGGACTGCATGAGATTACAAAGGATTACAGGAGATTGCGGGAGACTGCATGAGATTCCACGGGATTGGAATAAGATCACTCGAGATTTTATAGAGATCGCTCGAGATTTCATAGAGATTACATCGAGATTGCATGGGATTGCAAAGGATTCCATGGGATTGTATAAGATTGCAGAGAGAGTGTACACCAGATTCAAACTGTCTAGAATAAAAAAATCAAAAGAATATTAATTTCGTGGTGTGCGTAAACAAAGATTTTTAAATTTTAATTAATCAAAACTAAACAACTTGAAATTGAAGAAATAAAAGTTGAGCATCTTTTAATCTAACGAGTTAGGAATTTCAATCGCAAACATGTAAAATTGAGTAATTTAAAGTTGGAGGACTCAAAAATTGACCGATCACAAATTCAATACCTTCAAAATTAGACACATAAAAAATATAACATTTTTTGAAAATGCAATGTTTTCAAATATAAATTATTATCAACAATTACCTTATCAAAGTCAAAATCTGATTCACCGGGGATTCCCCCTCCAATGTCAATCAAACAAGCTTCACTGCATCCTTTCGATCTAGCATACTTGATTAATTTCTCGCAAAGTCGAATACCTCGTGTATATGCTGTCAGATCTCCACAAGGACTACCAACATGAAAACTGAATCCATGCAAATGGAGTCCTAAATTTTTTGCTGTATCTACCAATTCAAATGCTTCTTTACGGGCATCACAGCCAAATTTAAGTCCAAGTGGCATACCGGCATTGGCAGAATCACATCGAATGCGGATCACTACTCTATAAAAATATGAAACATTTAAATTAACATTTGTTTTTAGAAGTTTTTTGTATTAGCATGAGGGTCTTATGGGAATGTTTTATTACATGCAGTAAATTATAGAAAATATGAACTTCGAAAACGTTTCAGCCTCTGATAGGGGCCCTTTTCAGTGCCAGATGTGTACTGTGTTTTTATCATTTCGCTGTAGAAGGTCAGGTGAATGCGAGGCTGTAAGTCAATGAGTAATCCCACAAACACAATCTTCACTGACACTTTGCATAGCACCAATCACACAATTGTTTAGCTTGGAAGGATGTAAGGACTTGAAAAGATCAAAAACACAAACGAGTGTGAAACTCGAAAAGAAATTTCCTTTTATTTTAGGAGGTTAATCTCTTAAAATAAATACAAATTACTCTTCAAATTTCACACTCGTTTCTGCTTTTGATCTCGTAAAATCTTAACTTCTTTTCGAAATAGACAATTGTGTGATTGGTGCTATGCAAAGTGTTAGTGAAGATTGTGGAATTTAAAAAGCAATTTTTATTTATTTTAGGATATTAACCTCCTAAAGTAAAAAGAAATTGCTTTTCAAGCTTCACACTTGTTTGTGCTTTTAATTTCTTTAAGTCCTAACTTCCTTTCAAACTAAACAATTGTGTGATAGGTGCTGTGCAAAGTATCAGTGAAGATTGTGTTTGAGGGATCACTCATTGACTCGCAGCCTCGCATTCACTTGACCTTCTTGAAAAACCTTCTTGAACAACCAGTAAAAATGTCACGGAACAATTTAAATTTCATCTAAAAATTCTCAACTTTTAATAATTTTTCTAATATTCTCATTCTATCAATGTATTTACTTACCTAGCCTCCGGGAAAAGACGTTTGATTTTGAAAAGTTCAGTTTCGCAGTCCACAGTCATCCGATCCACCCCAACTTTTTTAGCGTAAGAGATATAAGGCCGTGATTTAACTGCACTAGCATAAATAATACGATCTCCAGGCACACCACATTTTTGAACGGCAATTATTTCTGCCTAAATTAAAATATATTATACATATATTATAATTGGTGCATATGATATTTTTTATAACAAATGCATGATTTCAGGCACGAATGTAATGCAGGCATGATTTCTGCTCATATGAAGGAATTATCGTAACCTTATTTTTATTCTATCATAAATTTAGGAAATTTTGTAATTAAAAAAAATTTATTTCTTAAAATTTTTTGAAATTCTCAAATGATTTTGAATTTTTTTGTCATTGTTTTGAAATTCTTGGAAATTTTCAAAATTTTGGAAAGTTTGAATATTTTGAAATCTGTTTGAAAGTTTGATTTGAAGAATTTACTGAAATTCAGGGTATCCGAAAATTTCCAAAATTTTCATATATTTTTGGTAATTTACGGTATTTCATGATAAATTATGGTAATTTATTGGTAATTAATGGTCACCAATTGCTTCGGGTTGGTCCTGTCTGTCAATCGATCTTCCAACGCGATCAACTGATCGCTTGATAATTTTCATTATTCACCTCTGACGTCACTTTTCACTCCCTAGGGAGTCCTTTAAAATCTTTCCAAATACCTTGAGATTTTTAAAGCTCTTGAAAATTCCTTGAAATATTTAAAAATCCCCTTGAGCTCAAGATACTTTCAAATTCCTTCAAATTATTGTAAATATTGAAAAAATTTTCCCAAAATATTAAAAATCCTGTCCGAACATTTGGCCTTGAAATTTGTTAACATTTTGAAAATTATTTGGAGAATTTCGATAACTTTGTTTTTATTTCAATATGAATTTAGAAAACTTTGAAAATTAAAACAAAATTTTAATCCTCAAAATTTTGGAAACTCTTGGAAATTTTTCGATTTCTTAAAAATTTTTGAAATTTTTGGAATTTCGAAAATTTTTGAAATTTTTGGAATTTCGAAAATTTTTGAAATTTTGGACAGTTTGAAAATTTTGGAACCTCATTGAAACTTTGATTAGAAGAATCTACCGAAATTCAGAGCATCCAAAATTTCCAAAATTTTCGTAAATTTTTGGTAGTTCACGGTAATTTATGGTGATTTATGATAATTTATTGGTAATTTATGGTGACTAATTGTTTCGGATTGGTCCTATCTCTCAACCAACCTGCCAACGCGATCAATTGATCGTTCGATAATTTTCATTATTCTCCTCTGACATTACTTTTTACTCCCTAGGGAGTAAAAAGTACTTTTTCCCCCTGGGGACTGAGGCGTAGAACTTGAGCCCCACTTCATATGCATTTAAAAGGGCCCTTCAAAATTTTTAAATCTATTGAAAATTCTTTGGAATACCTTTAGATTTTTTCTAAAATATGTAAAATTTTTTCAGATCTTTTTATTTCACTTGAAATGTTTTAACATTTGAAAAATCGTGTGGAGGATTTTCGGTACCTTTATTTTTATTTTAATATGAATTTTCTAAATGTTCAAAATTTTTTAAATCTTTGAAATTTTGGAATTTCCCGAAAATTTTTTTAATTTTCTAATTCTTGTAAATTTTTTTATTTCTCAAAGTTTCAATATTTTGAAACCTGTTTAAAGTTTTGATTTGAAAAAATGACTGAAATTCAGATTATCCAAAAATTTCCAAAATTTTCGTGAATTCTTGGTAGTTTACGATAATTTATGGTAAATTATGGTAATTAATGGTGACCAATTGCTAAGGGTTGGTCTCATCTGTTAAACAATCTGTCAACGCGATCAACTGTTTGCTTACCTCTGACGTGACCTTTTACTCCCTAGGGAGTAAAAAGTACTTTTTACCCCCTGGGGACTAAGAAGTAGAACTTTAGCCTCACTTCATATGCATTTAAAAAGGCTGAAATCATGCATGTGTTATGGAAAATATTTTTAGGACCTGATTGTAATTATTGCAAAATATATCATGCATCTACAAATCTCACCTTTGAAGCACAGTCAAAGTAGGCACCAAGTTCTGCTAGACACTTAATAACAATCGGATGGGAATTGCTTTTTATAGCTGTAACAACAAAAATTGACAATGTGTTTTAATTCCAGTGAATTATAATAATTAGTTTAGATTAAGGATTGTTTTTGAATTTATAAATTTGAAGTAAGGGGCGTCATTGGTCCTTGAAAATTGAGTAAAAAATCTCAATAAAATAATCTTTTCAGAGAAACATCTGTCCTTTTTTTATGAATCACATTTTTGGATTTTTTTAAAATTTTCAAATTCTGCGTACGGGGCGCCATTCTTCGTTAATGAGTGAGTAAACAAGTAGAGTGGAAGATTTTCGCAAAAAAGCTCCTGTCTTTCTATGGAGATATTTGTTAATTTTTTAAAAAGCTTAATTTATTGTTTCCAAACAAAAACATTCTGAATCAATATATTTCTTTAAATTAGACTTCCGTTCTACTTTTTCATTCACTTTTTAACGACTAATGTCACCCTATACGCAGAATTTGAAAATTCGAAAAAGGTCCCCAAATAGTTATTTACGTAAAAAGATTTACACCATTTTTTTTTTAAATTTTCTCCGTGGAATACTTTTTTGCTATCATACATTAACAGAGTGCGAAAAATCTTTGAGTGCAAGAAGGTTTAACTAAGCTTTTTCTCAAAAAGGCGTCATGTACAACACTCATATCTCCATAGAACAACAGGTGTTCATTTAAAGAAAATTTTTTATTTTAATTTTGTACTCAATTTTAAATGACTAATTACGCCCCGTACGTAAAATCAGAAAATTCACAAAAAATTTCGAACATTTCAAAATGGAATTTCTTGAAAAAATGATCCCAGAGATGAGGCGCATGTGTATTCCTTAAATTTTGTTTCTCATAAATTCGATATCACCGAAAATAAAGTTACTTAAAAGTCATTCATCATAATTCGTTTTTTCCCCGAAATGCAGTTTCACCTCATTTTTATTTGTTCGAATTGTTAGTTGACATGAATTATATTTGCAATATTTCCCATTTAACCTAGTTTCTACTTATTCGAATTACCATTTGTCATAAATTTTATTTTCCCTAATTTTCATTAAACCGAATTTCTATTTTACCTAATTCGTCATTTTCCATAATATTTCCTTTCGAATAGTCATTTGACCTAATATTCATTTACTTGAATTGCCGTTTGTCATAATTCCTACTTCACCAAATCATCATGTCACCTAAATTTTATTTTCCCTAAAAATCACTTAACCTAAGATTCATTTACTCGAATTTTCATTTGTCATAATTCTCACTTCACCGAATTGTTATGTCACATAAATTTCATTTACTCTAAACTGCATCTGCTATAAAAAATAATGGCTTGAAATTCAAATTAATGTTTCTGGTTGGCTCAATTTGAATGTCGCGACATTTTTTGTATAGCGCATGCAGCTTAGGGAAAATTAAATGCATGTGACATGATCATTAGGTGAAGTGAGAATTATGACAAATGACAATTTGAGAATTATGATAAACAGTAATTCGGTTAAGTGAATATTGGATTATGTACATATTTGGAAAAATAAATATTATGGCAAATAACAATTCAGTTAAATAGGGATTCGTTTAAATGGAGATTACGGAAAATAAAACTTATGACAAATGGCAATTTGGATGAATAGGAATTAGGATAAATAGGAATTATATCAAGTATAATTTATGACAAATAACAATTTAAAAAAATAAAAATTAGTTTATATGGCATTTCTGGTAAATGCAAATTATAATTAATAACCTTTAAGCAACTTTATTTTCGGTAGAATGAAATTTATGTGAAATGAAATTTGGGGAATATTCATGCGCTTCCCCAAAGATGATTTCAATTTTGTACTGAAAATAGTTGCACATCATCCACAAGTTACATTGTACAGGAATCTTGCAAATTCCGCAACGAACTGTCATGACAGATTCTTGAAATTTTTTGTTATTTAATAACAAATATGAAGAAAAAGATGTGATGGCTTTTAAAGTCGTGGGGATTGGTAGCGATTCGTCATATTTAGTCATCCAATTATGATGGATGATTGTTTGAACAATATTAATAAAAAAAAGTACTATTTGGCTATTTTTGAATGCACAAACTTGGTTCTTTTAATGCAATCAATTGTAAATAACAAACTTTAAGATTTTTGAGGATATTTCGATGAAAATAAATCATTTTTATTGTAAACAACAATTGTTCAAACAAATTTTCATCATGTCATGTATTTATAAATAATAATTTCACTTTTTTTACGGACTTAACAGACAGTTACTTAGCAATTACATCTTGCTATGAATTTCTAACATTTGATAATTGTTTAAACAAACCTAATTAACGAACGCTATATTAAGCTATTTTTTAACATTCAAACTTTGTTCTTTTAGCGTAATCACCCGTCAATAACAAATTTTCTAACTTTGTTTGGATACTTCGATAACGATCCACTATTTTTATTGTTGGTAACAATGCAATAAGCAAATTTTTTTTAGCTGATGTATTTGTTAACTAAAAATTTCGTTTTTCTTGTGGAATATACTCAAAGTAACTTTAAAATAATTCCTTGCTATCAGTTGATAACAATTGATGATTCGTTAAAGAAAGTTAATTACTACTTGAATTTCTTTATCGGTGTACAAAATAGTTCGATTTATTTCGAAAATAACTAAAAACATTGCTCTAGCTTCTGAATAGTGGATCCTTATCGAAATACCTAAAAAAGGTTGAAATTTGTTATTAGCAGTTGATTACGCTAAAAGAACCGAGTTTAAATGCTGAAAAATAGCCAAATGATGCATTTGTCAATTAAGTATATTTGAACAATTATAAAATGTTAGCAGTACATAGCAAGAAATCATTGCTAAATAACTGGCTATTAAGTCCGTGAAAAACTGGAATTTTATTTATAAATACATAACATGATAAGAATTTGTTTAAACAATTGTTGTTAGCAATAAAAATTATTGATTGTCATCAGAATGTCCTTGAAAATGTAGGATTTAGTTGTTTACAATTGATTGCGTTGAAAAAATCAAGTTTGCACGTCCAAAAATAGCCAAATAGTGCATTTGTTTATTAGGATTGTTTAAACAATAGTCGATTTTCATTGGATAACCGAATATGATACTTAGATTTCATTTCCAAGTAATATATGATCGATTTCATCGAAAAAAATTCATTTATTCCATCATAAATACCTGATGTGAATAAATTTTTATGAAACTCTTTTGAACTCTTATGAACTCTTTTTGTCTATAAATTATTCGAACTCAGTGTGAATCAAGTGACGAGTCGCTGCCAATCCCCACGAAACCACTTTCATTGACTCATTTGTTTATAACAAATTCAATCAAATTTTAACATTTGCGCTGCTATTGGACATCATTTTTAGATAGTTGCTTTATATTTTTTAGGTATTTTTGAATGAATCTAAGAATTATTTAAAAACCGGTACACTTCAAAAGTTACAATTTTTTTTCACTTTTGATATCAAATTTTGAACAAATTTCAGAAATGCGCCATGATGCTTCGACGAGGAATTTTATTAGGTTTCATTAAAAAAAAAACGTTCAATTCGGATAAAAATTGTTATCTAAAAATTAATTTGGCCTGGCCAAAAGTGTAACATTTTTTTTTGTCCAACCCCAAGCTAAACCGTCTGATCAGCCGCTAGCTATTAGCTGGCCAGCCGCTAGTAAATGGCTGATCAGCTACTAGTTATTGTCTGGTCAGCTACTAACTAATACCTAATCAGCCGCCAGTTATTGGCTGATCAGCAGTTATTTAATAGC
This sequence comes from Melikaiella ostensackeni, assembly GCA_032362435.1. Taxonomy (NCBI): domain Eukaryota; kingdom Metazoa; phylum Arthropoda; class Insecta; order Hymenoptera; family Cynipidae; genus Melikaiella; species Melikaiella ostensackeni. Next base: position 61,394,609 of record JAUMHM010000085.1, read on the forward strand.
TGTCAGTCACTAGTTAATAGCTGGTCAGCCGCTAGTCAATAGCTGGTCAGCTTCTAATTAATACCTAATCAGCAGCTAGTTATCAGCTGATCAGATTTTATTTATTAGCTGTTCAGCCACTAGTTAAGAGCTAGTGAGCCGCTAGTTAATGGCTGGTCAGCTAATAGTTGATACCTAATAAGCCGCTAGTTATTAGTTGATTAGCTGTTATTTATTAGATGATCAGCCACTAGTAAATGACTGATCAGCCACTAGTTATTAGCTAGTAAGCCACTAGTTAATAGCTAATCAGGCGCAAGTTATTATCTGATCAGCTGTTAGTAATAAGCTGGTCAGTCACTAGTTAATAGCTAATCAGCCACTAGTTATGGGCTGGTCAGCCGCTAGTTAGCAGCTAATCAGCTACTAGTTATTGGCTGATCAGTCACTAATCAATGACTAATTAGTCGCTACTTTTTGGCTGATCAGCCGCTAGTTATGAGCTGGTCATCCACTAGCTAATAGCTGATCAGCTGCTTGTTATTGGCTGGTCAGTCACAGGTCAATAGCTAATCAGCCGCCAGTTATTAGCTGATCAGCTATTAGTTATAAGCTGATCAGTCACTGGGTAATAGCTGGTCAGTCGCTAGTTAATAACGGATCAGCCTCTAGTTTTTGGCTGATCAGCCACTAGTTAATGTCTGGTCAGCCGCTATTCATTGACTGGACAGCCACTAGCCGAATGCTGATTAGGCGCTAGTTGCTGGCTGGTCAGCCACTAGTTAATGATTGATCAGCCGCTAGTTATTGGCTGATCAGCCACTAGTCAATGGCTAATTAGTCGCTAGTTTTTGGCTGATCAGTCTCTGGTTATTAGCCGATCAGCTACTAGTTAATGGCTGATCAGCTAGTAGTTATTAGCTGGTCAGCCGTCATCAAATAGATGATCAGCAACTAGTTGGAAACCGGACAACCGCTGGCTGAACTCCCTTGTAAAAGAAAATAATTTTAACGGTTTTGAAACGATTAAGCAATAAATACCAATCGCTTTGGAAGAAGCTTCATTTTCTAATGACTTGGAAAAGTCATTTTTCACTGTAAGTGTATTTAGCTGATTAGCGCCAAACTTGGCCCAGACCAGAGTGTCAAGGTGATATGGAGAAAAATTATTGTTTTTATAGTTTCAATTTTTCGTTTTCTTCCATTTGGAACACCCTGTAACTTTTTCGAAATATGTCCAAGAAATTTGGCTGATGGAACTTGGAACTTTCCAATTTTTTTAAATTCGATTTTATTGAAATGGAAATAATTTAGCAAAAATGTTGTTCACAAAAATAATATTAGTATGATTTCTAAAATATTATTCTTTAACATGACTCGACTAATTGAATTGGTTTACGACTACGAAGTATCTTTTAAGGTTTGAATCAGCTCTCGATCATTATGTTTGGATACAAATTGCAGCTTTTACCTCAAGTCAAAGCTAAAACACAAAAATTTATATAAAATTTGTTGAATAAACAATTTCAACTTCAAAAATTGTTTTCTAAAGCGAGCTTAGATTTCACCTTCAAAATTTGCAGCAATTAACATTGGTCTCTGTTTTTGTCGGATAAATTTTCGAATTGACTGTCGGTGTAGTACATCATTAAATACAATAACTTACCAAAATGTGGTGTAACCTTTGGAATTTTGCGTAACCAAAGTTTGTGCCTTGCCACGACCTCTCCCACATCTAGAACATGAAATGCCTCTTCACCATGCTCAGAAATTATTATGTTTTTAATTAAACTGAGTACATTGATGTCGTCATCTACAATCCTCAATCCGTTTAAATCTTCGTCAGTCATTTTAATTGGTTCCTGAAAATATATTTAAATTTGTGCAATTATACGATATGAAACATTGAAATATGAATTCGAAAATATATTTTTTAAATTTTTTTAGTAGCTATCATGGAACAACATGTTTCTCTTGGCTATAAACACCCACCAATTTTAATATATAAAAAAACATCAATTTGTTGACAAGTAGTCAAGTTGTGAATTTATCTATAAAGTTGTTTATAAAATAAACAATTATTTTACGTTAATAAAGAAGCGTAAGGATAGAATTTTCCCGAGTAATTGGAAATTGATTCCGATAGAAAAACGAAATCTGACGATTGTAATTTGACGAAAATCTGTATTTGTTTTTAAAATTGATTCCGATGAAAGAACGTAATCAGCCGGTTGAAAATTGACGAAAATTTGTATTTTTTCATAAATATTATTTAAATAATTAAAAACTGTTATCAGGTATTAAAATATCTTACATATTATTTATTGTCGACAAATTTTTTATCATTTCTGTAAAAGGAACGAAGTCTTTAGGCCGCGAAATGACTCAGATATGCATTTGTTTATTGAATTTGTTTATGAGATTAAAATTTACACTAAATCAAAAAAATAATGGAAACAACGCATTATTTTAACGTATATCCTGAACAAAAAAAAATAAGAAAATTGAGTCTCAAAGTATTTATAATCTTGACGTAACACTTTCACTCATTGAATTTTCAATATAAAAATAAATAAATTTTCAAAAATGTAACGTGCTTGGTATTATTTGTAAGGAGTATTTTTACTGATTTCACGATATTTTACAGAAATATGAGTAGTTTCGAAGCAATGGGATCGCTTTTTTTTTAAAAATGTCAATTTTGTTGTTGTATAAAAAAAAATCCAAGATCGGCTCTCACAAGTTTCTTAGAAATTTAGTTAGCTTTCATCTGAAAAAAGCACTCAAAACGGCTCAAAACTGTGAGCTCTTGACTAATTGTTTCGCAAGAACTTTTTTACCTCAGTGTGGGATACTGCAAGTCTAAAAAAATGATTCTAATTTGTTTTTTCACTTGAAAAATGCAGTTGCTTATATTTGCGCTATCTAGTTGGCTCCATTTATCGATATTTCCTCAAAATGATATAGAATTAGTAAATTTACTTTTATTGGATAAAAATTTTCATTGTGCATGAAATTCCCAGATTTGTTCAATTGTTATAAACAAATTAATGTATGTAACAGTTATCTGCTGAATTTTAGGAATTTTAATGCATTACTTACATAAATTTCGTTACTGAAATGTATAAGATTAATGTTTAATTTCAAGCGAGCACTAAAAAACAATAATAGTTAATACTTTAAAGAAGTTTTTTAAACAAATTTAAATATTTGGCATTTCTATTTACAGACTTTTTTTCTGTGCAATCATTTCTTTCCACCTGAAGAACAAAAATTTCAAACAATAGACTGCCGTCAAACAGTATTTGTAATTGTTATAAGTAAGGTTTATAAACAAATTCATGTCAAGAATGAAAATGGTGTACAAAAGACTGCCATCCAATAACATTTGTCATTGTTATAAACAAGTTTTATAATTATATACACTTATTTGGAATTTCTATTCATAGAAATTTGTTTTTCTATGAAATCATTAATTTTCATCCAAAGAACAAAAATGGTACACAATAGACTGCCATTCAACAATATTTGTCGTTGATATAAACAATTTTTATAATCAAATTCACTCATTTGGCATTTCTACAAATAGAACATTTTTTTTCTGCAGAATCATTTTTTTCCTATGAAGAATAAAAAAGTTATAAAATAGACTGCTATCCAACAACATTTGTCATTGGTATAAACAATTTTTATAATTATATTAACTTATTTGACATTTCTATGCATAGAAAATTTTTCTTTTCCCTGGAATCATTCATTTCCATCTCAAGAACAAAAATGGTACACAATAGACTACCATTCAACAAAACTTGTCGTTGTTATAAACAATTTTACAAAAAAAATACCTGATAAAACTGTCACTGTGATTGGTTACATTGTAAAAGCTCATTCCATGGCAATATTTAAGCAATATTCAATTTCACCTTTTTGTTATCTACTCATGAGTCTATGTAAATTAAAGATTCACTTGAATATATTATTCCACGAGAAGATTTTTCGCATCATCTGATAGCAATATAACCAATGTCAGTGACAGTCTGATAAGTGATTTTTTTTCAGAATTGTTTATAAGAATATAAAAAATTGCTATTAAGCAGTCTATTGCATGCAAATTTATTACTTAAGATGAAAAAAATGATTTCGCAGAAAGGAAACATTTGCTATGCATAGAAATGCCAAATCAGTGAGTTTGTTTATAGAACTTGCTTATAACAATGACAAATATTGTTTGATGACAGTCTCTTATATACAATTTTTGTTCTTTAGATGAAAAGAAATAATTGCACTGAAAAAAATGATCTATGTTTAAATATTTGTTACTTTTTAAATTTAAATGGGGCTAAGTAGATAGCACCAATGTAACCAATTGCATTTTTCAACTTAAATGACAAATAATTAAACATTTCTTTGAAAAAACTTGCAGTTTTTCACGTCTGGAAAATTATAAGATTTCAAAATAGGCAGACTAGGGTGAGCCTAAATTTTTTTTTCTAGATTTTCATTATGGCAAGCAAAAATCTTTCTCTACACATCAAAATGAGAATTTTCTCGGCCCACCCCGAGGTAGATTGTGTGTTTAACAATAATTAAACAAATTCAGTGGAGAAATTGTTCACTTCAACGATATGATTTTTAGCTCCCAAAGAATCACTTTAATAAATTTTTTGTTAGTTAAAACTAATGACGACAGACTTACAAATTGCAAAATTCTATTAAGAGTTGTAAGTAATTATTATACACGATTTATTGAAACAAATGCTTCATTATATCATTTTGTTGTGGAAAAAAAACTATTCTGCCTAAAAATCGTTGTAATATATTATTAGAATGGTATGAGTAACAAAAAATTGTCATCACTTTAAAATTTATTAACAGCCTGTAAAGTTATAAACAATTTTTTAACTATCAAGTCTCATGGGTAGGCGGATTTCGTACGATATAATTGTTTATTTATACTACATACGAAATGAGGTTGTGAAAAAAATTGTCTAAAACATCGACCCTATGCAATTTTTCCCGTAGAATCTAGTGGTGCTATTAGCCTTGTCGTAATTCATATTTTTTAACCAATTTTTTAAACTAAAATTGTTTGAACAATCAAACATTCAAATTATTTTTCATGAAAAATCATCATCCTGATGAAGTTTTCTCATGCCAATATTAAATTTTCTCCTACATCAATTGCTCTGCCCATGAAACTTAATAGATTGAAAAATTGTTTACAACTTTATAAGTTGCTTATAAATTTCCAAACTCTGAAAAATTTTCAATACTAATACCATTATAATAATGAATTAGAACAATTATAAAACAAAATATTTTTTTCTATAACAAATTGATGTGCTATTGATTTTATTAAAATGAATTGTTTATAATAATCAAATACAATTTATGATAAAATCTTCGCAATTTCTAAGTCTGTCTTCATTAGTTTTGACTAACAATGACTTGATTTGAGAAATCTTTTCAAAGATAAGATGTCTTATCTTTGAATTGAACCATTTTTCTGCTTTTCTCGTTTAAGCACTGTTAAACACACAAACAAATACAAAAATTAGCTTTTTTACGTTCATAAAGAATTCAATGCAGAGTCCAAAACGCAAAATCTTCTATATTATGTTGAACTGTACTATAATCAATCTATATTGTAATAATTTTTGAACCTTAATTTGTTCAATTAATTATATTTATCACTTAACAAATCAGATTAGTGCATTTATTATCATTATTTTTAGTTTTTAATTCAATAAAAGTAAATTCTAATTAATTAACGAGACTTCAGTTTTAGGTGCAAAATTTTGTCGTTAAACATTTTATTGTATCTTGTGTCGTTTTCCCATGAATTTGAATTTTTTTCAAATAATATATTAGCAAGATTAAAACGAAAACTACCCATCTTATGAAAAAATGGTCAATCACAAATTTGTCGACCTTTTTTCGGTAGAAATTTTGTCATTAAACATTTTGTTGCATCTTGTATCGTTTTTCCAAAAATTTAGTCAATAACAAATTTGTCGACCTTTTTTCTGTATACATTTTGTCATTAAACATCTGGTTGTGTCTTGTGTCGTTTTTCCAAAAATTTAAATTTTTAGTTTTTAATGTTATTGTTCACGATTAAAACAAAAAAATGCGCTGTATTGAAAAATAGTCTGAAGAATATTTTAAGATCTTGAGATGAAAAATGTTTATAGTAGCATTTCTTTCAAATCGCATAGTTTGACCGGAAAATAGAATTTGTTATTTTTAATAACATTTCTCATGATTGAAACGAAAAGTATGCGTTTTATGAAAAAAATAGTCAAAAGAAAATTTGCAGCAATTTCTAAGATGAACAATTTTACTTTCAACATTTTATTCGCATCTCCTATAGTTTTTCTGAAGAATGAATTTTTTTTATAGAAGTTTTCACGATTGAGACGAAAACCATGCGTTTTGACGAAAAAAGGTCCCGAGCCAAGTTGTACCAATTTTTGAGGTGAACAATTTTGTTACACAACATTTTTTTCGTATCTCGTATAGTTTTTTTTTTTTGGAAAATGGAATTTTCATTTTTAAAAAGCATTTTTGATGGATGAAACAAGAACCGTCAGTCAAAAATGGCTGGTTAACAAACTCGTCCTTTCTTTTAGGGCCTTAAAATAGTGTACTAAAGGGCAATCTAATTGGATGATTCCTTCAAAATTTATCCTGTTTACAGACGACAACAGACAGAGAAGTAAAATCCATTTTTTTTCAATCATTGATTCCGAAAACGTCGAGATTTTATGAAATTCGCGAGAGGCAGTTTTCATATGGAACCAACACCTTCTCATTGAGAGATTTGAAATTCAGATGTAGATTTGAAACATTTGTTGGATTAACGGCGCAATTCTTAACCGATTCTAATGGAACTTGGTAGATCACTCTAAAATGTGAAACTATATGAATTTTCTAGCGATTAGACATTGGAAAAACCAAAACTGTAAGATTTTTACTGTCGTAAACTATAAAAAATCGATTTTCTCACACTTTCACAGAGCTGCAGCAAAGCCTATTTTATCGATTTGCATAAAGTGTTAACCGCATATGTGTGTGACGTTTTCTAATAAAATTTTGCAAGACTTTTAGATATCTTCATTGGCTTGGGAAATTGCTATTTTACTTTTGCTCACGTCTATGACCGAATCTGTTCAACCCAGCTACATACAATTTTAATTCGGTATGCGGGGTGCTATGTTCTATTGCAATTTTTCTAGAATTTCTGATACGTTTATTAGTTTCGTGAAGTAATAGTAGCAAGGAGAGCAAACTGTGTGTAAAAAATAATTGAGGGGGAGAACGTACGCTAAATGGTGAATCGGTTCGCCTCGATTTGAGTGGAATATCTGCGAGAACTGCGAAAGTTTCTTGATTAATGGGTTTTCATGATTCTAATTTACCGCCAGGAACCCACCAATCAAAAATCTCTGGCAGCTCTTGCAGAAATTCCACTCATGGAACATCAATGTTCAAAGTTATATGGAAATCAACATCAATTTGTTATGCAACAAAAATGATACCGGCATCAAGAGCATTTTGATCGGCCGGGATAAATGATCGATTTTTAAGATCATAGTGATCTGATTCGAAGTCATGTATTAAGTTGAGCAAGGTTGGGCGACGTTCTTGAAGTAATGTAGCTCATATGTCAGCTTATCATGATTTCTGATCGAGCAGTGTACTTGAAAAGTTGAAAAATAGCGAAATTTGATAACGGAATTATCTCCTGCTAAGTATGGTTGTCACTCGCGCACGGTTAGACAAAATATTTAGATTATGATATCCGCGGTAAAGACTGGCGGCTGTTTTGTTAGGTCTGACACATGACCCTGAAAGCAGATCAAAATGATCCGCATGAGAATATCATTATGATCTCGAGAAACAATTTTGAATGACTTTATTAACGGCTTAATAGGCTATCAAACTCTTTTTTGTAGGCGCCTGTCGCCTATTTTTACTACTTTTTTACTGTATGTTGGAAAATTCGTCATGCATTTTCCATTCGCACGCGCATTGTCGTTTGTTCTCCTTACCATTACTTTATGAAACTGAACACCGTAAAGAAAGTTGACTGTCTGAGTGAATTTTTTGTTTAAATTACGAAAACCGATTCGATGTGAAGGCATCATGGAACCAAAAAATTCGCCTCGACAGCAAATGCGGGAAATTTCCATTCTGAAGAAGTGCGAAACTAATGTTTTATGAAAATCGTATCTTAGCACAAAAAATCTCAATAGCTGTACTATGAAGATAGTTTTAATAGTATATTATACATTGAGATTATATTGGATCATACAATTAAAATTTTTGTGATTATATAACACTAGTTCACACGAAAAACGTGCCAGGAGAAAAAAGGATTTTTTGGACTCATTGTGAGTCGCTGAAAAAGAAAATGACATTTATTTTTCCAAAGAAGCGTTTTCGAGATATTTACAAAAAACATGTTTCTTTCAGATACTGTCATAAATCTTGATAACGGTTGATCCAATTAACATAAACTGTGTTTCGTTCGGAAGGAAAAACTTTCCGACTATATACTGTCTGTGTCAATCGGATTAAAATTTTCTGGGTTGCAGGCGATGAAATTAAAAAACAAGTGGATTTTCGGACCTTATTTGAAAATCACTCACTTCCAGTTGCTCCATTTTTTCGAATTTCATCGCTTGTAACCAAATAAATTTCTAACCGATTGACACAAACAGTATATCGTCGGAAAGCAGAAGAATATATCTTTAGAATGTTATACAAATGATGTTAGTTGGATCAACAGATTTCTGCCAGTAGCTGAAAAAAGACTTTTTTGCAAATATTTCGAAGACCCTTTTTTGGAAAAATAAATGAGTGTCATTCTCTTTTTCAGTGACCCAAAGTTATTCTAGAAAACATTTTTTCTTTTAGGTACACGTGATTAACTAAAAATTTGTAAACCTTTGCAATTTATAAGAGAATTATATGAATGCATATAAAAAATCTGGGGTGAGTATTGTAATGAGAATGTGTTCCTTAAGGCTGATAGAGCCCAGAGCTTATTCTAAGGGGCACTTTTAACTAGAAGGGCAGTGTGAAATTTTTTTATCAAAATACTAAATAATTAATAATGAAACATATGGTAAATGAATATATATTTATTTTTGTATTTAAAATGAAATAACAAAGATAATTCGTTAATAATTCTTTTTGGGAACACATTAGTCTTAAAAAACAAGCTACGAATTCCTGGCCTCTTTCAAAATTCGAACTCCGATGAAATTTTTTTTAATTGGCGCGTTGGCCACTCGTCTGACGGACAGTGCTAAAATTTCCTTAGAATATGCCCTGATAAAGCCTTAAGTGAATCAACTTTTAATCTCGATTTGAAACGAAATTAACATTCTCTTAAAAAGTAGAGGTTTGGACAGTTTTATGATATTTGCAAGTGAACTTCTGTATGTATGCATTACATTGTGAACTAAGCCGAGAACGAGGTTCGAGGACAAAGTATCCAAGCGCGTGGCGCGAGTCAAGTACATAATCGAGCGTGAAGCGCGAGATGCAACATACGCGCGCCCTAGGCGCGCTCAAACTTTTGAGCGAAGCGCTCAATGAGAATGTGCCTGCGCGGTGGTCAGATTTTCAAAATTTAAAAAAACATGCAATTTAAAAACAATAAAATAAAAAAAAATTGAGACTGTGTTTCCACTACTAACCCTTCTGAAAAAAGTAGATGAGCATTGGATCCAGTACTTTTTTGAGATTAAGAATTAGACTTCCCAATTCTTAATCGCGGAAAAATTATTATGGTCCAATACTTACTAATCCTTTTTCATAGGAGAAGACATAGCTAAAGTTCACTGGCGATTCTCTCTAAATATCACTATAATCTACTTTTTACTATACCTGTGACTGATGGGAATAAACTAGTTTCACTTGATGGAATTCAGGTTCAATTGTAGTTCAGGATAAGCAGGTATTCAAGTGGATCTGGAAATGTTTCGCAGCTTTTTATATTGAACTTTTCTATGTGTACGTGTGTGTGTTTCTTACCACATATTTGTGTGACTTAACGATTTATTATTTTATCAAAAGTTTGCTTGGGGAATCACGTGTTTCAATTCATGTAGACATCACTTTGTATTAAAATTTGCTCCAGATTGTTTATACAGAGGTTTATTACGTAACTACGCTGGGTATTAACATACTGATTACAAAATATTAAAGATTACATGAAACAATACCGTGGTGAGTGAATCTTAATGATAGCAAGTTCAAATAAATGCGTATATACTGAAAAAAATACTGATGAATCAATGAAATATTGCTTTGGTATATCAAACGGTGTTTTCACTTTTATTCAAATGCATATACTATGATTTCAAAATATTCGCATTTTAGTAGTTCAAATTGAACTGTTAGGGAAATTGTTAGCCTCAACTAAATGTGTCATAGATATAATAATAAAATATTGTAAAGCATAACTCATCTAAAATTTGAAGCAACACGAATTTCCCATTATTCTATAGCATCATGCTTTAAATTATAAATTATGATTCTAGCGATTCAATAGTAGTAAAGATTTATAAAAATTAATTAATTAACAAGTAAATGTCTCCAATAAGTGAAGCCTCGGCCGAGATAAAATTTCATCAACAAAATTCTGTTTGCTAGAGGCCTTGAATCTTTTGTCATAATACGATCATAATTTCAAATGAAAGTATTTTTGTTTTTCCAAGATTATCTCTGCCAAGGCTTACAGTGTTACTCAATTAAATAAATAAATTAAATGAATTAAATAAATAAAATTCACGCAAGACATTAATAATGGTTTCTAAAAAGAATTTCTAAAAAGAAATTTTCGTATAGAAATCCATTTCAGTATGTTTTTCTTTAACAGATTTCAAGAACATAAGTGTTTGATATTTTTTGGAAGATCTAAAACTATATCAATTTAATCCATTTGTATATACTCTTGAAGTGCAAACATATTTTATAGATTAGAAAGGTTTATTACACTTCGTCTAATTATACTATGTTTTTCCGGCTGTTGCGTATTTTATTTTGAATCATACAAATTTATGTATCAAATAACATAAGATTTCTCTTTATATTAAAAACTTTTACCTAATAAACAATATTAGGAAATAATCATTTTGATTATTTGATTATTTTTAATATTGTGTGAATTTCCAAATTGAAATCTAACTTTCTTGTGTAATTCAAGATTTTTTTAAAATTTTAAATTTTTCAAAAATTTTGAATAGTAACATCCAACATGAAAGAACTTTACCGTCTCACTTTTTTCGTGCCTTAAACTTCCCCAAACTCTTTTGATCGCCGAATGTCGAAAAACACGGTTTTTCCTTTCAACTGAAATACTGTTTATTTATATTTGGGTTTTACAGGTTTGTTTATCTCGTAGGCATCGGTAAAGTCTCCTGAGTGAAACGCATTTTCATTTTTCCCAATGCGTTGATAATTTACTAAGTTATGGCAATTAGAGTTTAAGAAAACACGATTTTCTTACTAAAAAAAAAATTAGTTTTTTTTTTCTCAGAAGATTGTTATGCGCAAAAGAACGTTTAGATATTTTTAAAAAGTAACCGAATTGCTATTAGGCAATTCGGTGTTTCTTTATTAACTTTTTTACACAATTATTGTCGTAGGCAAGATTAGAACTGAACTCGAGACCATAGGTCTCTACTACTTATAGTCTAGCGGATACATGTGGGATTACCTAAATCTATGACGCAAGTAGGTCAAAGTCAACTGCGTAACACCCCCCTTTGTAGACAAGGTTTAGTCCTCTAAACCTATTTTAAATTTTCTAGGTTTTATTGGTTCTATTGGGTTCATTAACGGTTGAGCAGATGCTGTGTAGGTTACAATTTGTGGGGTAATTTGATTTTTTGTTTTAACGCAGAATAAACAAAGTTTTTTAGGAAATAATGCCCTAAACAATTCGAAGATGCCACATTTGTTTAATGCCCATAAGAATGTTAACAATAAAGAGAAGTATCCTACATACTTAAGCCAGTCTAAACTGGTTTCTACCCATGTTTTCATACGCCGATGATTGGCTATATTTTTTAATGTATTTTCGGTGTCATCTAAACTTAGGCGGGCTTGTTTAAGTTCTTCATTATCTATCTGTTTAGGGAGTTGAATTAATTTTTGTTCTAATTTCTTTAAGTCCTGTTCGTCGTAATTAATGTCGTAAGTTATATTGATCCAATAAGTTTGTTTTTCTTCTAAGTGTTTGGGTAAATCTATTTGATCATAATTATTATATAATTTACAATCATTACCTTCTATTTTAACGGGATTAATAATTTCTACGGTTGTTAAATTATTATCGCAACTTATGTCTATTTTGGTTTTAACAAGAGGGATTATAATATATCCATTAGAGATAGGTACAAAAGTTTCCTTATGGAGTAAGTACGGAGATTGATTACAGTTCAAATCGGGGTATCTTTTAAAGAGGCTTGCTTCGCAGGTTTTGCTATCCATTATTTTGAGGTTTGGTTGGTTTCGTTTACAAATTAAATAATTTGTTATAGTTTTACAATGTTCAATCGTCTGTTTGTCTGTGGGAACGTATGAATCTCTGAATAATATTACTAAGTCATGGTCAGGTATAATAGACAAATAGAGGTTACCCTTCTTTTCCGGAATAGGGGTGATTTTTTGTAGGGATCCTTCTTCTTTTTCTAAAACAGGTATGTCTAGAATATAAGTAAAGAGCCCTTGAACTATTGCTACAGAGAGTGTACTAATATCAAGGATGTACTGGTAATTTTCTTCTGTTTTGTCAAAGTGGTAACGTGTTCTATGGTGTTCTTCAAATTCCTGTAGCGTATTTTTTAAGATTGCAGGTGTTAAAATTTGCGGATGTACTATACCGTGTTTGCCATCATTAATGGCGTCAATGGCAGTATCAATATCTTCGTTCATTTCATCTATTAGGAGTGTAATCAATATAAGTTTGGTATTAACAAAGTTATCTTTAGTGTTATTGTTTACAGTTTGTCCTAATTTTTGTGCTAATCCAAGTTCTTTTCCCATTTCTTGTTTTATTGATAAATATTCGGTTGACGAAGAATCTAATATTAATTTAAGAATTTTTGTATGATTTGATAACACTGATGCTATTGCTTTATTGTCGGTATATAATTTGTCAAATTCAGAATTTATTTGTGTTAAATCAGATTCAGATAATGTTCCAAATAATGTTTTAGAGATATCGCCGACGAAGTTAGCTAATCCTCTTTTCTGCCTCTGTTTCCCAAGTAACTTGTGCAGGATTGTAATTTTAGAAGTTAATCGGTTGTATCTTCCTTTGACTAATTTTAATTCTTCTTTTGGTGTACAAGAGAATCCACAAGCTCGTTCAGCTAGGATTAAGGTGTGATCTATTGCTTCTAACCTTTGTTCTGTTGTGGTTAAATTTATCCCTATAATTA
>JAUMHM010000085.1:61423202-61436332 GCA_032362435.1 Melikaiella ostensackeni
TTCACAGCATGTAGGATCGATTCATGCAAAAGATCGAAGATAAAGAATCGATTCAAAAAATCGATTAATCGGACCCTTTGGATCGATCTTGGCAGAATCGAATCGAGATCGAACATCCCTAACATGAACACCTGCATAGAATTTCCCTGTAGATTTGAGTTCCAAACGAGGGAGACGCTGTTCAGTGATAAATTTCATCAGGGAGTGAATCCCAGTTGCCCATGACGAAATAACAAATTGGATGACAGCAATCATCCGGCTTCCGAGCTCGTTTTTGGACACCCAAGGCTCGCTGTAAATCTTTGAGTCGGTAAGTGACCCATATATATTTAACCTTTTTTTTTTTATTTACTCTCTTGATACTCAACCTATCACTCAGAATCTCCTTTCACCTTTTTAAAAGCTGCCTTTTTCCTGGGAGATTGGATTTCTGACTCGTCCCGACGCAACTAAACCTCCTCATGTTTATAAGCACCTTTACTTAATGAATAAACGATTATTGCAATAGAAAATCGTTTTAAATACTTTGTCTCTCCCTCTCTCTCAGTTTCCCTCAATCCCGTTTCGGCTAAGTTGAAGTCATTAATACCATTTTAATTATTTCAATGATCGCCGAGCAAAAACGAGGATCTGTCAAATTAAATTAGCTAAGTGACGTCAATCAAATATAATTGAAATTTCAAGACGTCTCAGACTTCATTTTTGGTGCATCGGCCGGGAAAACAGAAACTGAAAGAGAGAAAAATGAATAAAAGTCAAAAAATTTTCCATTCTTAAAAAAAGATCAGAATAAAAATTAAAAAATATTTCCTGACTTATTTAAACAATCAAATCCGGACTTAATAATAAGTGAACTAAAAGAAATTACCATAAAAACTTGTCAAACTAAAATCAATAAAAGATAATATAATTATAAAGAAAGATTTAAATTGATTAATAAATAGTAAAATTATTTATAAAAATTTTTTTTTTGCTTACACTTACACTTGTCAAAAATCATAACAGGGAATGAGCTCGAGTGGACACAAGTCTGTTATGATTAAAACATCTCAACTGATAAATCTTTAAGAATTATCAGTGGAAATCGACAAGTATCATTTGTAAATTTGCAAATATCATAACAGGGAGTGAGCTCGAATGGGCACTAGTCGGTTATGATTAAAAAATTTCATCTGTTAATTCGTGAGAATAACAGGAGAAATACGCAACCTACTGATACACAAAAAATCCTTCACGAATAAGAATACTACGAATATCACAACAGGGAATAAGCTCGAGTGGGCACTAGTTGGTTATGATTAAAAAATTCCATCTACTTATTCATTAGAATAATAGGCGAAATACGCAACTTACTAATACACAAAAAATCCCTCACTAATAAATTTGCGAATATCATAACAGGGAATGAGTTCGAGTGGGCACTAGTCGGTTATTATTAACGAATCTCATCTGTTAAGTCGTTAGAATAACAGGCGAAATACGCAACTTACTACTATACAAAAATCCCTCACCAATAAATTTGCGAATATCATAACAGGGAATGAGTTCGAGTGGGCACTAGTCGGTTATGATTACCAAATTTCCTCTGTTGATTCGTTAGAATAACAGGCGAAATACGCAACTTACTAATACAAAGAAATCTCTCACCAATAAATTTGCGAATATCATAACAGGGAATGAGTTCGAGTGGGCACTAGTCGGTTATGATTAACAAATTTCCTCTGTTGATTCGTTAGAATAACAGGCGAAATACGCAACTTACTAATACAAAGAAATCTCTCACCAATGAATTTGCGAATATCATAATGGGGAATGAAAAATCGGAGTTAGAAAATAGCAGATATTTTAACAACCTCTTTAGTGCGAATTCAACTGCCTTTTTCGCAGATAAAACCTGATGCCCAGAAGAAAACCCAGAAGAATTCCTTCATTAAATTTTGCCAACACCTTCCCACCTGCTAATTACAGGTAACCCAACTGAGAAAAACCAATCGATAAGTGAAATAAATATTAAACCTAACACAGTCCCCCTCGACGCAGCGGTACCACTTGTGGAACCATTAGTGTCGGGTTCTTCGCAGTCAAGTGTGGCAGATACTGCCTCACGAATAGAGGGTACGGTACCATCATATAATCAACAGGCATTAGTGTTATATCGGCAACAAAAAACGCAATTTCATCGCAAAAGTTTCCAATAGAAAAAATCAAGGAACGAAACCAAGTTGATTCAACGAATACTTTCCACACATTAAATCAACCCCGAAATTTACAACCAAACATTTTAAACCCAAATAGACATTTAGACGCATCTAGTTCCCAGAACCTCTTTAATACTGACACTAACGCACGGACATCCGCAGTGTCTGGCCAACAGACCAACCCCCCAAACAAAGATCAACGACGAAATAGCACAATATCGCTTCAGACTAACCAACAGGTATCACTTCGAGACGCACTCGAAATCGTCCCATATTTCAATGGTTCTTACGAAACGCCACTTGCCATATTTATTGAAGCGTATGGAGAAGCCAGATTAATGCTGTCTCTAAATGCGGAATGTAATTTAGTCCGATTATTAGGGAATGAACTCACGGTCGAAGCAAGAAAATTTATATACGGAAATACGTACAGAATTGTTGAAGACTTTTTAAATAAATTAAAAACGGTTTATTCCCCGTCAAAAACCATTTATCAACTCCAAGGTGAATTAGGAACCACTTATATGTGGGAAAACGAAAACTTCCTGCCTTACGCGACCCGCATACAAGAAATTGCCTCCCAAATTTTAGATACCCACAAGGCCAGCAATTGAAAATCAAGTAGCGAACGAATTCGCTGAACAATTAGAAAAGGATATTATAGATTGCTTTATCAGAGGATTAAAACCAGAACTAGAAATAAGAATCGGAAAAGCTGATACATTTCCAGAAATTTTCGAAGAAGCAATACGAATCGAGCGTCGATTAGTAACCAATTAGCAATTGAGAAAAGAAAATCGTCGCAATCCCTTTCTTGAACAACCAGAAAAATCTTTTAGAAATAATAGAAATTTCGCTAAAACTAGCAAAATAAACTATATGCGCGATATTTCGCTAATCTGTCAGATCTGTGCAATACCTGGTCATGCCGCAGCAACCTGTCGTCAACGCTTTCAAAATTTCACGAATAACCCTAGTCGAAATCCCCAACAAAACAATTGGAACAACCCAAGATATCTAGGTCAACCAAGTATGAACAGACCCTACACAGGTGGCCAAGGAGAGACTCGTGGAACCCTAATAGACGTCAAGGACCTCAGGTAAACAGAAACACTAACCAGTCTTGCCCTAACCTAAGTCAATACAACCAAGGTCAAAACTTCAGCCGGAACGAAAATATCAGTTCAGCTCAGAATTTTGATTAAAACAGAAATCTCTATAGAAATTTCAATCAAAACCAGAATTCCAATCGAAATTTCAATCAACACCCATATTTCAAACAAAACCAAAATTTTAATCAAAATAGAAATCTTAATCAAAACTCGAAGTTTAATACAAATCAAAATTTTAACCAAAATCAAGGTCCAAATTCAACCAAAAATCAGGAATACAAACAGAATCCTACTTCTAATGGATCCCAACCCACCAACCAAGCTCAAAATCAAAACTCATTAGTGATATGCAATTATTGCAAAAATTCGGGAAATTTCTTGAAGGACTGTGAACTCAGAAGAAGGAAGAATGAACGCTACCAATAACAGGGCCAGCATCAACCTCAGAAAATTTCGGAGAACTAAAGGATCTCTCCAGTATGAGTGCGCAGCGGGAGGCATGAGTAATGCAATCCTTAATATAACCTTAACGGCAGAAGGATTAAAGGGAGAAATCGAAATGATGATAGACACAGGTGCAGGTCCCAATTTGATTGAAGAAAACGTGATACTTTCAAACATAAAAATACATGAATGGGCTCGTTTAAAATTAACAGGAATAAATGAGCACCCAGTAAATACCCTGGGACAGGTGAAAATCAATGTCTTCGGCAGCCCTTTAGTATTTAACATAATTCCAGATGAGGTTCCAGTAGATCATGATAGTGTATTAGGGACAGAGTTTTTCAGGAATAATAATGCAAAAATAAACTACGTCGAAAAACAATTGGAAATTAATGATAGAAAATATCCTTTTAATTCTCAGGAAACTATCACGCTACCATCAAGATCAATATCTAGCTTTTATTTTAATATAAAAAATAAGGATAAGACAGGATATATATCACAACTTTCACATTACCCGTTAATTTTTATTGGAGATGCAATAATCACCAATAACCACGGCAAGGCATATTTGGGAGTAGCAAATACACATGAACACGAAATTAAAGTTTCTATTCTCGAAGTTGAATAAGAAGAATTCACCCAAAAAGTAATGAACTTAGATGAAAATGAACCACACAAAAACTTTTCGGATTTTTGAAACCAATTTATTCAAGAAATATTAACCAACAAAGCATACACAATCAATCATGATCAAACTAACAATATTTCAAATAAATCGAATCACAACAGAATAGATAAAAGAAAGCAATTACAACGTCTAGATCCTTTAAACCAAGAAGAAGAGGAACATGTCAATAAATTGATTTCACTACATGCGGGTGCATTTCATATACCGGGTGAACCACTAAGAGTAACAAATATATTAAAACATACAATTTCAACAATTGACAAACAACCGACCTTCACAAGGCAATACAGACATCCGCCAGCACATAAGAAGGAAATTACGCGACAGGTCAATGAACTACTCGAAAATGAAATAGTGAAACCCTTTCAATCTCCATATAATGCACCTGTTTGTATTGTACCTAAGAAAAACGGAAAAAAGCAAATGGGTTCAGATCTCAGAAAGTTTAATGAAAAAACCATCGGTGATTCTTACCCCTTGCCTAATATAATTGGCATATTAGATCAATTAGGATCAGCACAATATTTTTCAGTGTTTGATCTCACTTCAGAGTTTCGCCAAATAAGAATGAGTCCGGACGACTCACATAAAACGGCATTTTCTACACCATTTGGACACAAATTTAATCGAATGCCCTTCGGACTAAAAAACGCTCCTGCAACTTTTCAGCGTTTAATGGACCTCGTGCTAACAGGATTACAAGGATCCGAATTATTTCTGTATTTATATAACATTGTTTTATACGCGAATAATTAAGAAGAACACGGAGAAAAATTTAACAAGTTAATGGATCGATTACGAAACGCAAATCTTGAACTACAGCCAGATAAATGTGAATTTTTTATGATCAGAAGTCACATATTTAGGCCACATCGTTGACAAGGACGGAGTTCGTCCAGATCCAAAAAAGCTTCAAGCAGTTAGGGATTTTCTGACCCCCAAAAATGTAAAAAATATTAAACAACTTTTAGGTTTGGCCGGATATTATCGACGCTTTATCGATGAATTCTCAAAAGTTGCATATCCATTAAATCAGCTCTTAAAAAAGGAAGGTATTTTTAATTGGACAGAAAAACAACAACGCGCATTCGATACATTAAAAGAGACACTTCATGAGGAGCCGGTATTGCAAAGACCAGACTTCGCAAAACCATTCATAATAACGACAGATGCATCAGGATATGCAGTAGGAGGAATTTTATCGCAAGGAAAAATTGGCAAGGACGAACCTATATCTTATACTTCGCGGACTTCAAATGATACTGAGAAAAAATATAACACCTACGAAAAAGAAGCATTAGCTATTATTTACTATGTACAGCATTTTCGATCTTATGTATATGGGAGAAAATTTACCTTGTTAACCGACCATAAACCATTGGTATGGTTCCAAAACTCAAAAAACCCTTGTTCACGCGTTACAAGGTGGAGACTAAAATTGGCAGAATACGATTTCGAAGTAGTTTATAAAGCGGCAAAAACTAACGTCAACGCGAACGCTCTTCCAAGGAATCCAGTCGATAATGTTGACGAAACAGAGAAAACTGAAATGAAATTGATAAGAGAAAATGATATTAAAGGTAATTTAAATACTGGAAATAATCACATAGTAGCAGAAGATTTACATTGTTATGAAGAACCAAATTATAATTATATTGAGGGAAACAATAAGATAGTAAGGAATATGAACAATCGGAAGACGAAATCATTTATGAAAAACTATTTCATGCAAATGACGAAATATTACGGAAAGATAATTCTGTCTATCATTTTTTAAGAGATGTCCTGTCAAAAATTCAAATTATATCCGAAAAATTGAATATAAGTGACAGTATTGAGGCTATGAATGAAAAATGGAAAGCTATGAAAACAAGGGAACAATTAAGGTAGAAAAATAATATAAATAATAGACATTAAAAGTCAAGTCGAATAAGAAAATATTTCCTCTCCTTCCCGCCTAAAAAATTCAAGTGTAAGTCCAGAAAAAAGAAATCGAGGAAGGCCTCGAAAAATTTAAGGAAAAATTACTCAAATAAAAAAGGAAAGACCAAAAATGGGAATGAGTAAGCAAATTGAAACTAAGATCGATCAGTATAGCAGAAACCAAATATGTTAATAATGTACCATGGTACGAAATACTAGCTACAATAAAAATAGCATTATTGGATTCTTCAGTTAAAGTCATAGTTTGTTTAGGGATCACGCAATATCCCACTAGAGAGCAACGAAATCACCTAATGGAAGAAGCACATTCATTCGTTGTCGGAGGACATAAAGGCGTAACAATAATTTATAATAGGATTAGGCAACGATACTACTGGGAAAACATGAAATTGTATATAAAAAGGTACATTCAAGCCTGTTTACAATGTCAACTGAAGAAACTGGTAAGAGTCAAGACGAAAAATCCAATAATAATTACAGACATACCGGGAACTGCTTTTGAAAAACTTAGTATGGATATTGTGGGTAGATTACCAAAAGCTAAATCGGAAAACGAATACATATTAACAATACAAGATAATTTCTCAAAATACTCTTTAGGCATCTCACTCTCGAATCATCAAGCTAGCACTGTAGCTGATGCCTTTATTAAAAAGTTTATCTGTATTTACGGTTCACCAAAAACAGTATTGTATGATCAAGGCACAGAATTTTCAAGTTCTCTCATGAAAAAAATGGCTAAACGATTTAGAATCAAGCAATTTAAAACTACAGCATTTCATCCACAATCCAGTGGATCGTTTGAAAGGTCACATCACGTCTTAAAGGAATATTTAAAACAATTTATCAATAAAAATTAAGAATGGGACGAATGGATTGAGCTAGCTATGTTTTCATACAACACAAGTGTAAATGAAGGAACTAATTGTACACCCTATGAATTAGTTTTCGGGAAATCAGGTCGCCTACCATCTAGTGACTTCCTTCCGGAATATGAAAAATTGGACACATATGACGATTATATGTCTAAACTAATAACAAAATTGCATGAAATGCGGGAAGTAGCAAAATGCAATTTAGTCGCAGCAAAAGAAAAATCTAAGGAGTACTGTGATAGAAGAAGTAATCCACAAGACTTCAAAGAAGGAGACAGCGTTTTTCTACTAGGAGAAGGAGAATTAAGAAAATTAGAAAATCAATACTCAGGACCCCACGAAGTATTAGAAATTTTGGACAAAGGAAACGTTAAAATAATGATAAAAAATAAACCCAAAGTAGTCCATATTAATAGACTCAGAATCTTGCACATAGCACATTGCAATAAAAATAACCAATTAATAAAAATGTATACTAGTTAAAATTAAAAAAATAAAAGCAGAAGAGAGAAAAAAAGATCAATTTTAATAACAATGGATTCTTCTGAATTACAGACTCTGTATTAAAATGGAAATTAAACTTCGTCAAAAAAATAGACACATTTTGCAACTTAATCGTCCGACATGTAAACATAGACGCATTATGGTCATATTCAATTTTCAACGGAATATTTGAACCAGACGATTTTAACCTCTCAATTTGGTTCGAAACGCTAGAAAATAAAGACACAATTAAGGATATAATTTTAGTAATAAAGACCAGAGGACCAAGCGCCTTTTTTGATTGATAGAGAGTCTTGAGACAATCAGACCAAGAATTTCTAGCAGCCATTCTGGACCTTCCCAACTAAGTACATATTTATTACTCATAAGAAATTATGAAAAAAAATTTTAATCACACAAATCACTGCTAATTTGGAACTCTCCTTCTCCAGACAATGGAAATCGGAATCAGGAATGTCTACACCACTATCTTTTTGCTTCTCTTATGGGGAAATGCGGTACGTGCCATTATTGGATACGACTGCGGGTCAAATCAACTGAACATAACAACGCTTTTCTTGTTAGAGGTGTGAAAATGCGATATCCCTGAAAATACTGTTTGGGTACAGGAAACTTATATACACCTCTTACAGTTGAGTGATTTCACTATTACTAAAGTCATACAATGCAAGATAGAAATGGATCCGGAAATTAAATATTGTGGAATGCATTCTCACGTTTCTTCAGCCTCAAATGGACGCCGAAAATATATTCAAGAAATATCACGTGACACATGTCGAAAGATGCACACAACAGGAAGCTTTATGGTAACCCCAAACATATGATTATCTGGATCAGGAGTTAATGAATCATCCAATCATAAAATCATTTTAGCAGGCTCAGGAGCCAGACTGGTGAATGTTCAGGCACGCATTATTCAGATCTTCCTGGAACATGGAATCACGTATTTGTGGAGGCGTCATATGATATAAAATTACAGGAATATTATGCAAGAGTAAGTTTGAACAAAAATAAAATTCATTCAAACTCTGGAATAACGTGCACACTATCAGAAACTGAATGCTCTGATAATTGAAGGACAAACATTTTGGCACCCTCTACCAAACGACATATGTAATTTTCAAAAATACGAAGTATTGTATGAAGGATTGGCAAATGAAACATTCGTTAATACAACCCTAAGTCCTGAAATACTATACTCATTAACTACTGACGCCATAACTTTCATATTAGAAGAAAAAGCAAGACAGGAAGTATGCAATCACGTTTCAATAAGAACTGAACACACAAAACTATTTATTTTCGAAACCAGACCAGGAAATACATTCTTACAAAATAGAAAACTCCTAGATCAAAATATGGACATTTTTACATATGTCAACTCAAAATTTATTTACGTTGAACGACACCTAAGAATGGAAATAAGTAAAATTTATCGCGATATTATAAAACAAAAATGTCAGCTTGAACAACAAGTTTATAAAAACTCTGTAATTTTAGCCACGCAAACAACTGATGAATTTGCATACCACCTTATGAAAGGACTAGGATATATGTCCGTAACAGCTGGAGAAGTAGTACACATAATTAAAGTATTCCAGTCAACGTAACCTTCCGAAATACCGAAGAATGCTGTAATCAACTACCAATTCAAATAGGAGACGAAGAACTTTTCCTCACACCTCGAACACACATTATAATGAAAAAAGGAACCCAAACGAATTACAACATTTTCATTTCCCTCATGTATCACTTAGGAAATGACTGGTATAGAATAGCCCCAACCCCAGTCCTATCAATACCACCATCAAAGTGATGCCCACAACGAAACCAACTTGGAAGTATACAAACCCGTCCTGATTAGCCACAAGTGGCATATATTCCCAATCTGACCTAGAAAAATTGAGAGACCATAAAATGTTTCCTGCGGAGAAACCCAATGTTTTGAATTCATCAGCACGTGAAATTATGGGCCAGCCAACTGATAGTCAAAAAGTATCCCTATTCAACCTACTATATGAAAAGACAATTGATAAAATTGCACATTTAGCATGGGGAAAATTCTAGACAATATTTACAAGTTTTGGAACAGCAAGCACAGGATTTATAGGAATAATGATTATATGAAGATTAATGAAATTAGTAGCAGATACGTTTATACACGGTTACGCACTACGCAGAGTATTTGGATGGTCATTCCATCTATTTGGAGAGCTTCGGGACTCGGTTATTAATCTTCTATTACATTTAGGAAATCAACGAGCAGCAAACAAGCCGAAGGAAAAACCAGTCGTCACGCCTGAAAGGAATATACAAACGCAGGATCCCATTGCACCTCACGAAAATCCCAAGCCAATATACACAGAGTTAACCTACACAGGTAAAACCCAAACGCATACTACTCCGACTCTCTATCCGCACTCTCAATTTTGCAGCACGAGTAAAACATCTTATTCTGTCCATCTCTAAAAATTAAACTCCTATAATGCCTAACAAAAATTCTTCTAAAAACCTATCTTCAAGGAAAATAATGTCCACAGGAAACATACACTCTACAAGTTCACACTATTCTAATGACACTGAAGAAAATCCATTACCCCTATGTACAATGAAGACCCAATACGATTATTATTACCAACCTTACCATATGGTTACCATTAAACACAATAATCACACTATAATTAGTACAGGAAATGACGAATGCATAACTGAACAAAATGCAATCCATACATTCCACAACTATACAACCCTACCGGCAGAAAATCACTGACGATTGTCAGAGAAAAAGTCAAGCCTGTTTCATGCTATTTTCAGGCTCGATTTGAATGATTTCGTCTCTAGGAAAAGTCTTGAGAGATTTGAGTCCTTTTTTACGACTTAATGTATGGCAGCCAAACCTTGAGGATGCCGGAGTATGAAAGGCAGTTAGAATATTTAGGGTCTCGTTATCATAAACCCTTTATGAAATTAATCCCTTTTAATACTTTAAAAATTATTATTTATTTATTCACATGCATATATTTATATGTGACAACCTATATATTTATATTCATATACAGTATTCCTCTGTTGGGAAATCTAAAAATGCTATCTATTTTTACGTATCACGTATAGTTTACGCGATACATACAAAATATGATATATTTTTAATTTTTCAAAGTAAATTTTAGATATATGTCATTGTAAAAATTCATAGATTCTGATTTTTCAACTTTCGAATCTCTAATTTGGAAATTGAAAAAAAAAATTATATTTAAAACTCTCACATCTGGCCGCTTATATTACAAGAATCCTTTCTACCTGGTTCACACCTCGGTTCGCACGCCAGATGCTGAGTTGGTCGAGGCATCCTTTGTATAGTTCCTTTACTATTTAGGAAAATTTCGATTCTATGTATTTGCAAAGCCAAGTTTATGATCCTTCAAAAAATTTGTGAGGGCTACCGGGATCTTTAAAATGATAGCTAGGTACATATATAGAGAAATCTCTGAAGCTTCTCTGGGTCTGAGAATTTTTAGTGAATTTCCAGAGAATATGTATCGGTATTCTCTAAATTTTCTCGAGCGGAATGTCACACAATTCGAGTGAAATATCACTCGAAGATCACTCGAGTGCATTTCCCACTCAACTCGTTCAAGTGAATTCTCACTCGAAGAAGAGCGAGATGTCACTCGAAACGAGTCAAACGATTCAATCGATGTTCGAGTGAACTTTTTCACTCGAGCCATTTGAGCGGTAAATCCAACTCGAAGAAGAGCAAGATACCACTTGGAACAAGTGAAATAATTCAATCGACATTTGAGTGAATTTGTTCACTCGAGCTATTCGAGCGGTGAATACAGCTCGACAAAGAACAAGATGTCCCTCGATTCGAGTGAAAAACGATTTTAATGCTGCAATAATTTAAAAATATACAACTTCAGAATTAAAAAAAAAATTTAATTTATTTTGTACAGTTTCTTAACAACTTACAATTACTGATAATCATACTTTCAGGTAATATGTTAAATATAATATATTATAATTATACAATTATGATGTATCAAAAATATAAAAATATTGTTTAAAATATACATATATATAAATCCTAATAATATCTAATCTAATAATATTATAAATCTCCTTTTATAATGCTTTCAAATATATATATAATATATAACACATGAATCTTCAACCAAATCGTTGAATTTTAATGTAAAAAAGATAACTTTTCAAACCAAACAATTGAATTTTCAATCAAGAAAGATAAATTTACAAACGCAAATAAATTAATTAAATTTTCAATTGAAATATCAATTAATTTTTAATAATGAAGACCAATTAATAAAAAGAGAATTTTCCGCGTGTATTTAAAAATGAATGCGAAATATGCTCGCGAGTGTTCGGACTGCCCGCTTTTGACTACGGAGCTGCTCGACTTCGTTGCGCCCACTCAACCTCTCTCTCGAATCCTTGGAACCTCTCATCAACGAATGGGAGCTGGCTGAAATTCTAAGGATGACTTAAGTCCAGGTGACTCCAATAAGGAGTGAAGTTATTACATTGTTATTACATTTGTATCCTCTTCTAGCTGTTGTTGGAGGGTTCTGAAAAAAAAGATTAGTATTAATATCTTATTCTAGGAGTTTTTCTGCATTTGGAAATGCATTGCTTATTTTCGCATTTATGCTTACCGTACATTTAACGTCATATTAAACAATATGTTGAAAAGCGACGTGCACCCTACCGAAAGAAAATGTCAGAATATTGACTAAAGATTCTCAGGCTCTGAGCAGTTTCTGAGAAGATTCTACGCCGGCGCTCAGGTAACATTTTTAAAGATCCAGGTAGCACGTCTAAATGGCCTGAAGGCTTGTAAATGTGCTTTCAGAAATTCAAATAGGAATTTGATCATAAATTACAAGCAGAGAAGCTATCTCGAAAGAGTACCCGCGTATCGGTGAGGATCCTTTGTCAAGCTTTCAGATTAAAATTTAAAGATAGTTTTTTTTAAATTTTGAAGTTAATAGCGTGAAACATCCAAATTCGGAATCTACGACTTTTTACGATCAAAAACGTATGTAACTTGTTTAGAAAAGTTCAAAATCAATAATTGAAACATTGAAAAGTTAGAACAACTATACTAATTTAATCTATATGTGAAGAATGATATACAAAATACGTATAATATATTATATATTACATAACATTTTATTTATATTATAGTTATTATATAACTTATATAAAAATTATACATGCAATGTTTTTTAGCTGGGAAGAGGAATCGTCATAAATTTTGAATTGTCAAGATAGTCGACTTCATTGGAAAATGAAGTTTAGTAATTGAAAAATGATTGAATTCTTCATTTTATTTCGAAAGGAT
>JAUMHM010000085.1:61470678-61481619 GCA_032362435.1 Melikaiella ostensackeni
CTGCAGTTAACGTCGCTTGGCTGTCGGAGCAGATCGTGATCTGCCTGCCAGCCGCGTTTTCTTCTAATAATGTCTCAACACAGCGAAGTACGGCTAGGACCTCCGCCTGAAAGACAGTAGCATACCGCCCTAGCGGGATCCCTATCCCCCTACTTCTCTTGCTGTCATAAATTCCTGCTCCAGACCCTCCCACTCCTCTGGAAGCATCTGTATACCAGATTTACCCTTGGAGGAGAGGGTTACCGTTAGCTTTCCACATATCTCCGCTTGGGAAGCAGATGCGGAAAGTTTTGTCAATGTTGAAGAGTTTTGTTATCTTGTCTTGCCTCATCCCTAGAATCGGCAGTATACTGATGTCACTTGGGAGCCTTGTGTGTCTAGCCCCCTCAGTCCATCTGTTTACTCTTGCCAGGCGGTCCATCGCGTGAGCCGCCTTTGCGGTTATCGCAACATGTAGGGGCTTTTCACAGAGCATGAATCCTATCGCCGCAGTGGACGTAGTCCTCATTGCTCCCGCCAAACCCCTAAACGCTAACGTTTGTAATCGTCGCAACCTGTCCTGCATCGTTTTAAGTTCCGCACGTGGCCACCAGACCACGGCCGCGTATAGGAGCCTTGATTTGAGGACAGCAGAATAGAGCCATGCAAGCATCTTATAGTAGGCCCTCAACCCCACGTCAACCCAAAAGCTCTCCTGCACATCCAAAAAGTCATAACAAACTTCCTGCATTGGGTCTCCAGGTGCTTTACCCAGTTCAGTTTACTATTTAGTATTACTCCCAGATATTTAACCGAATCTGAAAACGTCAGCCTCGTACCACAAAATACAGGAGCGTCAACTTTCGGCACTTTGTAATTTCTCGTGAATATGACCAAGCTGGTCTTTTCCGGATTAACCAAAAACCCTGAGCTATTGCACCAGAGCTCTACGATGCTGCACCCTCTATATCCAAGAAGACGCCCACAGCATACCCCCTCTGTTCCAACTGCTGCTCCAATTTTGCCACAACAGCATGGAGCGCAGTTTCTACCGAGCAGTCAGCCTGGAAGGCGTGCTGCCCTCTATGCAGCGGAGAGGCTAAGAGCATCTCATCCCTGATATATCTGTCGACCAGCTTCTTTAACGCCTTTAGGATGAAAGACGTTAGGCTGATTGGCCGGAAATCTTTCGTAGCTGTGTAGCCCTCCCTCCCATGTTTGGGAATAAAGGCCACTCTGCCGTTCTTCCATGCCGATGGTACGTGTTTTAGTGCAATACTTGCCTTAAATAATTTCATCAGTGGAGGGACGACGCCTTATAAGACCGCGGTGAGCCTCCGGATTCTTTGCCAGGATCTTGTGGAGCCTCGCTGTTTCCGGAATCATCTTTGATTCCATGCAAAAGCCTCTCCATTCTTCCTGTTTAAACATCCTTATATTCTTATTGTATTCGTACTGGGCCATCTCATAGACGTCCAAGTTCGAAGGCAATTTAGTTTTGTTTGCCCTATTGCACAGCGCTCTTGTCTTTTTACGTAGTTTTTCCAGGTGAGTATTCTACCATTCTGCTCTCTTTCTGGACTTGATTGTGCTTGTAGGGCAGTTATTCTCATATGATGTAGTCAGAGCCCTTCCCAGAAAAACCGCGGCGTGCTCTAACTCATCTGTGGTACCATAGCTTGTGGGAAATTCCGTAAGCCTGCCTTCGAGATCCTCTTTATATGAGTCCCAAAGTGTATGCCTGGAGTTTCTAATCTTTGAGACCACCGGTTTTTCTAGGTTCAACCGAAACAGGATATATTTGTGTTCTGAGAGAGACTCCTCATCGGAGACTCTCCAGCCCACTACCTTGCTCCTTAGTCCATCCGAGCATAGAGTTAAATCGAGAACCTCACTCCTGTTTTTATTCTGGAATGTGGAAGTATCACCCTGATTCAAAATCTCCAGCTCAGTGCCCGCCATGTATTCAATTAAGTCCCTCCCTCCGTCGTTGATGTTCGTGCTCCCCCACACGGTATGACGTGAGTTTGCATCACAGCCCAACAGCAGAGGAATCCTACACTCCTGGCAGTGCTGAATTAAAGCCTCCACCTCTGTAGGAGGCGGGGATCCCTCTGCATCGCCCGGGAAATAAGCCAAGGCGATAAACACCTCTAGCCTTTCTCCACTCCCGCCCCTGAGTCTCACCTTAATAACGGTGAGGTCCCTGGAGCAGAGCTTAGGCACCAAGAATGCATCCTTACCCTTGACGGCTATGCATGCCCTTGGTATTTTTTCACGTGGCCCCTTACATATGGTGCCACACTCCGACAAGCCACTAATCCTTTTCTTGTATAATCAGGGTTCTTGGATTAAGGCAACTCCTGCCTGCACCACTGACATGCGCCTGGCTAGAACCGCCGAAGCGCCTTTGCTATGGTGCAAATTAATCTGCATCATGGGGATTCCCGTCTTAGTCATTGAGAAGCTAATTCGGGGCACCCCTGGACGCTTAATCTGAAAGCATATAATTTATATATTATTTCATGGGTTTACATATTCTTATAGATTATATAGAAGATCGGGAAAATGAGGGTTTATAATGTGAAAAAAATTATGCACCTTTTGCATGCTCTTCGATCTGAGAACCTGGTACTGCCAGGTTCTCGCAGACTTAAAAACATTAATTTCCATAATAAATTGCAAATATTTTTTTATTTGACGAGTAATAAGGTTAACAAGATGCACCCAAACTTTATTTATTGATTCTGTATTTGATAAAACACTTCTAAGTTCGCGGGCCTTTCAATTACAAGGGTTATACACAATTTTTGCATTACTCTAAAATTGTATTGCTTGCCCAATTTCCTCAATTCACATTATTTCCATACAAATATATAGCACGGCTAGCCTCGATAAAGTTCAACCCAAAAGTGCTTGCACGTCCAGTTTCTCTTGTGTACGCGTTTCGGAGATGCTCCCCAGTTATTTTAAGCCAAAAAAGAAAAAAATCATACAACCCGTTTTTGAGAGAAACGATTTTTCATATTTAACGATTAAGAATCCCATTTTTCTCCAAACGACGCAAAATATTAATATCAGTTCATAGTTTGAAATTGTTCCTTTTCCTTAAATTTCTAAAATTATACACTTACCAGATGTTTATTTGGCGTATCTCAAAAATTTTCCAAAAAATATATAATATTTATTAAAATCGATTAAAGTAGTATTTAGTTTAACGAACTTCAATATTTTATTTTCAAAAACGTTTGTTTCTAGTTCAGTTACAATGTTAAGAACATGTTTCATGAGATTAATGAGGTTCTTGAGCTTCAAAGTAAAGAAGAATTGAGTTTTATCTCCATAATTGAAAAAAAAATCATTTCTAACGATTAAAAATCTCATTTTTCTTGAAAGCGATGCACAATATGAATAGCAGTGCATAACTAAAAATTGTTCTCCTTCCTGAAATCTATAAAATTATACCCTTACCAGATGTTTATCTTGTGTATTTTAACAGATAAAAAAATATGATAAATGAATCAAAATCGACTAAAAAAGTATTTAGCTTAACGTACTTCAATATTAATTTCAAAAATGTTTGCTTTTAGTTCACTAACACTGTGAAAAACAAATTATATCAGATTATTGAGATTTCTGAGCTACAAAGTAAATAAAAATTGATTTTTATTTCTAAAATTGAAGTAACATTGTTTTATTTTATATTTATATCAGGCTAAAAAAGGCTGTTAATTTGAATTTTCTGCTTAAAAGGTTAACTAATTGTATTCTTTTAACAAATATACATCAAACTGGAGTGTGATGACGATGTAATATCTTACGTATATTTTTAAACATAAAGAATGTTGTAATGGCAAAGAGAAAACCGTGTTCAAATCTTTGATTTCGATCAATTTAAATTTTACGAGTGTTTTCTACCACCAGAATCATTTCTTTATTGCCTTAATAAACATTGCATAACCTATGCCGTAATTTCTCATAATGTCGAAAACAACGCATGATAAAAATCATACCAAAATTTGCTATTTTTTCGGGAATAGGAAGTTTATGTTTCCTGTTGAAGGGGATCTGCTAGAGAAAGTTTAAAGTGTATTGGAGTATGATACCATGGATGGACGTTTGCTAACTGTTCTGTGCAACGAACCTAGAAGAGACTTATATCGCATTAAATGCGAATTTCAGAAAAATATGAAGCTCGCAGATTTCTGCCTCACGTTACCTTCACAAAAGACGGCGAGAAGTAGTGATAAAGAAATGGGTTCTTGTCAAGTTTGCCGATTAGTTAGAATGCCAAAATCAATTTTTTTGAAAGGGGTAACGTTTCGAGACTGCAAGAGACAAGAAAATAAATTTTAATAATATAATTTGATTATTTTGATTATTATAGTATAACTCTGACAAGTCCCGTCTTATCATAGATCAAACTAAGAAACCTGGCGTTGAGATGCATTGCAGCAAATGTTTTTCTATGACTGCAAGAGGTAAAGCACACAAATGTAATTCGTCCATCAGATTAGAGAATTTAATGGACCGTATCAGACAATTTCAACCAAACCTAAAAGAGAAAGTAATTTCATCCTTAATCAAGGAAGAACTGAGTTTTGTAATGCAAAACAAATTGGCCTACATTTTTTTAGTGAACAGGCAATGGAATTTGTTCACCATGATTTCAAGACCGTTTGGGTGAAAAACAAAGTTTCTAAAGATCACCCAAATCATGAAGCTAAGTTTCTACGTGGTCTTTGCCATTATAACAGTCTTCATGTTAAACAATATATTTAAGGTGTCACATTGTTATCATGCTCCAGTTTGATGTATATTGGTTAAAAAAATACATTTACATAATTTTTCAAAGGATTAAACGAGGTACTTATTTTTCTGTTCAGAATGCTTTCTACCTGTAATTTTAATTTATTTAGAGTTAGAAATCGGAATCCACAATAATAAAATTTATTTTAGCACAGTTAGAACAATTTTGAGCTATGAACTGCTGTTTAAATTGTGCGTGGTTTTTGACAGAAATTAGATTTTTAATGGATGAAAATGATTTTTCTTCAATTTCACAGACGAAACCCAAACTCGATTTTTATTTTATTTTTTATTTTTATGTTTTTGATCGATTTTTTCTATTTTTTTGTGAAAATTTGTTAAAATATACCAGATAACCAACTGGTTAGGTTATAATTTTATAGATTTTAGGAAAGGGAACAATTTTGAACGATAAAATGCTATTCATATTTTGCATCGCTTTCGAGAAAAATAAGATCTTTAATCGTTAAAAATGGAAAAATTGTTTTTCTCAAAAACGTGTAGAACGATTTCTTCTTTCTTGGCTTGAAATAACTGGGGGCATTCCCGAAACACGTACAAAACAGAAACTGGATGTGCAAACACTTTTGGGTTGAACTCAATCGAGACTAGCCGTGATAGACGTAATGCTCTTCATAAATTTTATGTTTTCACTTTCGACCACTTTCTACGTCTTGAAATATAATATATTACACTCTACTTCATTCATGAACTTTTCAGTTCCAAACTTATAGGCTATGACATCTTTTTTTTTTCGCTTTTCATGCTAATATATTATAAATATTATACTAACGTTACAGGATTGTTTGGTTCTGTAAACAATGAATGTACTTTGTCCTCTAATGAGTTTCTCTCGCAATACTCAACACAACAATATACAGGCATTTTTATTGAAAATTCCATACAACAATTCACACATTGACCTGTTATTAATTGACGATCTGTTTTGATCCACACAAACCGTTAACCATACGGAAATGTGCATACAAATCAGACTCAGTGTTCAAATTCATCATAAGAGTTCTGCATTGAAGAGTAAAGGTGCGCTACTATTGCGTATACGCTCAGCTTCCAGTCTCTTTAATACTCTCTGATTCATATAATGATCAAAAACATAATCAGCTCAAACTCTTGTACATTTGTCTCTAATGAGCCGGAAATGCAGGTAGTCTCAGAGTCTATTTTTGATTTGTAAACTTTTTGGATGTTCTTTTTTAGTACACAAAAAATTTACTAGACGATAATCTAGAAAATCTTTACTATTTTTTTGAAGCAATACTTACTGCTAAGAAAGGTGATATGCTCGAGTTTTGGACGAAAATTCACTTCGATTTTTAGAGGCAAGTTCAAGTTGAAGTTCTATGTCAAATAATCATATTATTATTTATTGTTATTATTAGTCAAATATTATTTTAATATTCCAACGTTATTATTGATTAGCAATAAGAAATTGAAATTTTTGAAAAATTTTCAACTTAATTATTAATAATTTCATGATTGTATTTTATAAAGCTACTCAGCGCCTAGATACTTGAAATGATCAGACTGTGGTTGAAGATTACCGAAACTGTCAAAGTATAATGTTTCATTATTACTTTCTTTGTATGCTACCCAATGCGTCCCAGGGCCGTCTTTATCATCAAGGTTAATGATAGCTGACTCATAACGATGAGGTCCTCTTTTAGGCAATTCATTTCGCATAAAAACTCCGCGAAAATGAGGAATCTTTACATTCTTGGCATACTTAAGCCAATCAAAATCGGTTAGTGCACGTCGTGATAGCTTCACTACAAGTTTTATGACGTTCGCTTTCTCTTTATTCCTTGACCTTGTTGATAGGACCTCATATGAAGACTAAACCCTTTTCTGTAAGGTTTCAAGTGAAGCCCCTCACCAAGAGCTACTTTCTTCATTTTTTTATTATGGCGATGAGCTTCTGATAGCTGCTGTTTGGCTGCGCTTGCGTCGTTCACAGCCTTTGCTACACCAGCTGCTCCACCAGCAAGAGCGCCAAGCGCGCTAAGTCCGGCGAAAATTGGAATCAGGGGTAAAACACCACCAACTTTCGAGGGTATAGGTATAATACGAAGTGCTCTCATCTGACGTCTGTCACCCGCTTTTTTAACAGCTTTTCTGGCACTCTCTACAGCAGCCTTGATGGTGACTTGAGCATCATTACTGGGGATTATAGATTTTTTAGCTGTATCTACAATTTTCTTAAGCACTACTCGTTTCTTCAACTTTTTTTTATTCTTCTTCCTCAATTCCATACCGAGTGTCGATTTATCATTCATGATGTTAGTTATAGCTACTGCAGCTGCTTTTTCATTAAAATCAGAGACTTTAGAAAAAACTCGTTGTCACGCTTAGTCAGCTAGTGTGCGATCAGCAGCGTTTCTTGCGTCAATATTCTCACGATTTTTCGAATAGGCAATATCGTGCTCCTTGCAAGCAGCGTCCAGCGGACTTATACCTGGATCACCTCGTTTCAATCGTTAAGCTAATTCAGTACCAGGTCCACAGTACTGATAGCCTGGTAAATGTAATTCAAAAAGTAACTTGTTGATAATACTATTAACCTAGCCTTCACCACAGCGTTTCTTAATTTTCTCTCTGCGATGTATAATCATTCCTCACTCTATTAAGGTTAGTACGCGACTGACTCGAAGCTTATATAAGCGCGATATTTATAGCCGAGCATCAGTCCAGATCAAGATGCGGTTCGAGAAACAACCTGTTAAACTTCCGATCGCGAATCTAGACACCCTAGTTCAACGCAAGCAGAACAGGGTGAAACGTCACTTTAGTCCGCTGTCAGACAGCACTCGTGCTGTTTTTTGTGGACCATCCAAATGTGGTAAAACAAATGCACTGCTTCCTCTAATTTACATCCAAATGGTCTCAGATTTTAAAATATTTACTTCTACTCGAAATCTCTTCAACAGCCCAAGTATAAATTCTTGGAATAAGTACTTAATAGCGTAGATGGCGTTAAGTACTTTCCATTCGGTGAGCATGAAGAAGTAATTTCACCCAGTGAGGCTGAACCAAACTCTATCTTCATATTTGATGATATCGCTTGTGAAAAGCAAGACAATGTTAGAGCCTTCTTTTGCATGAGAAGACATGTGAATGTTGATAGTTTCTATGTTTGTCAAACATCTGCTCGAGTCCCTGAACAATTAGTTAGAGACAATACCAACTTATTAGTTTTTTTAAAGCAATATGAAACAAATCTCAAACATGTTTATGATGATCATGTAAATACAGATATGCCATACACAAAGCTTCGAGATTTGTGCTCAACACTCTGTAACACTCACAAATATGGATTTTTAGTTATTGATAAAAATAGGAATTTAAATGAGGGTAGATATAGAAGAGGATTTGACAGCTTTGTTATTTTATGAATGTAAGAGATTGTACTAGAATAATGTTAGTATTGTTTGAGACATTGAAGCATCAACATGTTTCACAAAGAGAAAGAAGTACTCCGTCAAAAAGCAAAAGATAGTGATGACAATAGCATCAGTATTAAAATGAGCATTGACGTGTTCGGACATCCTCTGGATCGAGCTGTTTCAGCAAGTCGTGGACCTGCTGGAGCTCCTGGCGTTGGTTACAAGGTTACTTCAGACGGTTATTACGATATTGATAAAAAAGACTCTGTAACGTTGAAGACGCTGAAGAACAATACGACACAGTCAATTTGAGACTTGTACACCGTATTGTTCAAAGCGAGGTACGAACTCTATATCAAGTTACGTCATCTATACGTCATGAAATTGATAATAATCAAATTTTGATGCAAATTGTTGAAGAAAGGATCAATGAGAAAATAAAGAATCTACAAATCGATGCAGAACAAGAGTTATCACTTAACAACGCTGAGTTCATTGCACAATTGGACGCACGACTGAAGGCACTAGAAAATGGACGCAAAGAAACTAACAGTAGTCACAGAGCTGCATAAGCCTGCAAGAAGGAATTATCTACGTCGCCGTGTGATAATGCGTGGTATTGTTGAGACCTGGCAGGCAGATTTGGTTGAAATGATCCCATATTCCCGAATGAATAAAGGTTTCAAGTACTTGCTTACTGTTATAGATATATTTCAAAATAGGGCTCGGCTATTCCAGTGAAAAGCAAGACTGGAAAAGATATTATTACTGCAATGAAATCTATACTTGTTCAAGGTCGAATCCCCCAGAAATTGCATATCGATAAGGGTAAAGAATTTTACAAATCACAATTTGAGAGCTTAATGCGATCATACAACATCAAATTGTATTCAACTTACAGTAATCTCAAAGCATCAATCATTGAACGATTCAATCGAACACTCAAGAACATGATGTAGCAACAATTAAGTTTACATGGCAACTATAAGTGGATAGATACCTTGCCCACCCTCGTTTCCAAGTATAACAATACAAAACATCGAACCATTGGCATGAAACCTAAGGATGTCACCGCTGACCATGAAGAAAATTTGATGCAACGTTTCTATAAACAAAGGAAAATACCTACGAAACAAATAAAATTCAAAATTGATGATAAAGTTCGAGTGAGCAAACTGAAAAACGTTTTTGAAAAGGGATACATGGCGAACTGGTCCACAGAAATATACACTGTAGACCGAGTCATGTCAACAAAACCAGTTACGTATAAGCTCAAGGACTACCAGAATCAACCAATTACTGGTGGCTTCTATCAAGAAGAGCTCCTCAAGGTCAAGCACCCTGAAATTTATCTCATAGAAAGGGTTCTCAAGAAACGTGATAACTAAGTCTACGTGAAATGGCTTGGATATGATTCTTCACACAATAGTTGGATTAATAAGTCAGACATCTGATAACAAAAAAAAGTCGATTTTATGTCAAACTATGGATGAATTATAGTTGAAGCATAGTTAAGTCATAGTTAAAGTATAGTTAAGTTATAGTTACAGTATAGTTAAGTTATAGTTAAAGTATAGTTAAGTTGTAGTTAAAGTATAGTTAAGTTATAGTTAAAGCTACAGTTAAACTATAGTTACTTTAACATTAAACTAACATTAAACTCATGTATCAACTAGATGTAAGGTTTTTTTTGAAAAATAAAGAAGATTATATGTACATATTATAGTGTTGTTTATTCTAATACCATTAATATATATTTATAATGTTAGCTTACAATCTATACACACACACACTCATTCCCTATTCACAATTTATTCGCTATCCACATCCATTCTCTTATCTTCTAATTCCTTAATTCTATAGTGCCCCCATGCCAGGGTATCGGACTGCTTGGCAATAGGAACCTCTTGCCGTCGAAAGGACTTACTGATATTTTACATTGTATTTAATGTTTCGACGTTGTGTAATCGCGATCTAATTACATATTGTGTCCTATTCTGCGTTTTAATATTTTGTTAGCAGTCAATGTAGTCATTAAATTCAATGTCTTTCTTGACTACTCTAGCCTTTACGCCTTCTGCTTTCTTCATAGAATCTTGGCCATTGACTCGCACGCTATACATTTCACTCCGCAAGCTAACAAACTCTGTTAATATTTTCTCGTTTACGTCTTTCATAAGACCTAAAATCTTTTTGTTGACTTGCGGAATACCGTAGATGTTATTCGAGGGGTAGTCAAACTTGTCTTCTTTCATGTCCGCATAAATATTTGGATATTTAACCTCATAAATGAAGCTGTCACTGTCTGTATAAAGCATTTCAAGGTTACTATCGTACTTTGGCAACATGCAGCCATAATGGAAGTCGTACATCAAAGTCTTGGAGATATCCAGCACACTAAGCCCTACCTATATTGGTTCATTGAACAAAACCTCGGTCTTTTTCAATTCCACAGCTGCGAGATCTTCACTGAAGATTGCGCGGCTGTGGGAATTGAGCTTTGATACGAGGGCTTCTGCACCGTACCTATCCTCCCACTTTGTGAAGCTGGTTCCACAATGTTTCCTAAAATTTGTACGTATCGTCGATGCGCGTACGTTCTGACGTGACCAACGCGTTGTTACCAACTATCGCATGTTTCGTTGATTCACATTCCAGCGTTCCGGCGTTTCAGCGCTCATCTGTCATTACAGTCACTACTAACGTATGTTTGAGGGAGGTTATGTGGGTTCTATGTTGACTGCTTTTCAGA
>JAUMHM010000085.1:61493035-61503968 GCA_032362435.1 Melikaiella ostensackeni
ACAATTGTCTATCTGTTAATCCCGATGAAACGAAATTAATGATTTCTATCAAAAGGAAAAGAATCCCAGACCTTTGAAAACACAAATTATAAAGTAGGAAAGTAGAATTTTCAAAATCAGCTTGAAACCCAAGATTACTTACTAGTTATGCATAATGATAATCAGACCAATTATATCATATGCATCAATGATCTGGTTACCAAGGACTAAACTAATCATTATTATGAAACAACTAGAAAGCCTTCAAAGGGTTTTCTGTCTGGCGAACACTGGTGCTATAAGAGCAACACCAACAGCAGCTCTTGAGGTCATTCTGGACATCCCGCTGCTGCAGCTTTTCGTAAGAAATTTTGCGGCGGCGGAGTTCTATAGACTCCTAGTTCAGGGAATAAAGGATTTTTCCACCACAAAAGTTTAGAATGAAAATGAAGGGTACAATTGTGTGGTGTTGATGCCTGTGAAGAAGGCCCGTATGTTTGCAGGCAGATTTCCATACACCGAACGATTTGCGTAATGTACAAAGTTGGCGAAACCATGTTTTCTGAGAATTGCGATCAAGCTATTAATCTGAGAGAAAAAATTTTTAATGAGAAATTATAGATATTAGAAAGACCTACTATTGGTGAATCGAACGTCGAAGTTGGTTAATCAGTTTCCTTGCACAGTAATAAAAACTGTCCAAAATGGCCTTTTCTACAATGTCTACTTAGATTTTCAAAAGTGCATGCACATGTTTAAAAGTCTCTGCAAATATGTTTTTTGGTGTGCTAAAAAGTTGTGCGAAATTTGAGATCGAAATAATACACATTTTGGAAGGAGAGCTATATGCTCTTAAGAGACTGATGATTTTTCAACGAAAATAACAAGTGGAACAGCGGTTGCAAAGCAATAAAAGTTGGCAATTTTGTATCCCAAAGAGTTCTTCTGTCATGGGCACTTTGGGGAAAATTGATTATTCCCAATTAAGTTGATTAAGAAGAATACGAAAAAATGTCCATACACATATGTCATTCCAAAGATTTGTTTTTAATTCCAGCCGAAATTCTGCGCGACCATGTCAGCGATCTGGCTAGCGATTTTTTTTCCTAATAGTAGGTGCCCAAAAACCCCTAAAAACGAAGCATTAGATTTTTCGAATCAGAATTTAACATCACATTTTTTCTGGAATTTTATTTTTTTTGTGATTTTGCTTTTTTTCAAACCTGCATAAAAAGACAATGCATAACCGATTTTAAAATTTAATAGCTGAAGTAAATCCGATTTCAAGAGTAGTTTTGAGAAAAATATTTACCATACACGTATTCCAAGAACTAAAAAAATAAGGCCATCTTCAAAGTTGTCTATAAATTTACTAAATTTCACCAAAGTTAAAAGAGCTGTACTGTCTAATTTTCAAGTTGAGCGATGTCGCTTTTTCATAAAGTTATAAGGTATACTATGCTAAATAAACAATTCATGAAAATAATTTTAGTGAAGGCTTTGCTTTTCTCTGACATAAATATTTAGAAGGCTAAAAACGCTAGTTTTCATGAAATTTACCATTTTCACATCGACTTAATTTGCTATAGTTCAAACTTTATATGTGAATATTATATATAAAATTATACATTCAACCTTGTACAAAAAAAGCCTAAGAGGATTATCTGTGCATTTTAATTTCTGAGGCACAGAAAATTTTTTAAACGACCTCCATTCTCGCAGTTTTCATGATTCATCTTGGAAAATATTGCTTTTGTATAAAAATTTTCTACAGAAAAATTGTGTATTTTGGGAAAGCACAACTTTTTTGTGTGTAAAATTTTCCGATGAAATCATGATTTATCAATAAAATCGATCAAAAATGAAAATCAACATGATTTTTCATGATTGTGGGGTTTCTTTTATTTGTGAAAATTGAGGAACGTAATTGGTATTCTGTGTTCCATCTTAGCGGTTCTCTTCAATCTTATTGATAAAAACGATAAATAAATAAATAATAATCTCTCTAATTTGAAGTGCCTGATCCCACTGTTCAAGGGCATGTGACCGTCTGTCAGATGACCAATTTTATTATTATAATATTCGGTGGCTTCGTAATTCGAAAAATTAATATATTGTGCTCAAATTTATGGAAATGGTTCAAAATTAATAAGAGCACGCCTTTCTAGCTTATTTTATTCTTTTCTCTCCCTCAAATAATGCAATTTTATTAATTCTTTATAGAGAAGACTGGAAGCTGAAGTATGCGGTACTGCGGTTGTAAGATGAAAGACTGGCTTTCAAAACGCAATTCTTAATCGATTTTAGATTTCGTTTTTCAGAAAAATTCAGAATCAAATTTGAAATTGATATTTCCAAGCGATTTTTGAATTATTGTGGTTCAAAATTTTATTTTAATTCAAATAGCTAACAAATGTCAATTCTTTCCTTTTTTTCTATCTTTTTGTAAACAACTTTCCTACGCTCAGTATCTCTTGGGTTTAATGTGCAGGGATGTGTGGAAGCAAATATATTTGATGAGTATTCTTATTTGTTATAAACAAATTATAATATCAAATAGTTAACATTATGTATTGTTCGATTTTACAGTAGTATTTTGGCAATCAAATTACTTGCTTTTATGGACAAAGTGTAGCTGATCATAAAAATGTGTCATTTCATATTATTTGTTAATGTTAAAAAAAAATTATATAAACAAATACGCATTCTGGATGCTATAGACAGAAAAAATCTTTGCTTCTTAATTTTCCGCAATTTATGTTTCAAATGATGCTCATTAATATGAAAATTTATCATTCAATATTATTTTATAATATTATAAACCAAGTCCCAGTGTGGATTTTCAAAAGCAGAAAGAAATAATTTTGCCTTCTATATAATTTAGAAAAAATTGAGAAAAAAAAACGATTTGTCTCTGCCTATGAATGTCCACAGTATTTTTTATCATTCGTTTATATAATTTGTTCATTAATTCATTCATTTGCATCAAATCCAAGAAATACTGAGCGCACGAAAATTTTTTTTTAAAGATAAAAGAAAAAGGAAAGAATCGATATTTGTTCGCTATTCGCATTGACATTAAATGTTAAACAGCGATTTAAAAATTGCTTGCACATATCAATTTTAAATTAAATTTTGAATATTTCTAAAAAAAAAAAAATCTCAAATCCGTCAAGAAATGAGTTTTCAAAATTATTTTCTCTCTGTGCTGATTATTGCGCATGGATAGTGAGGCCGCGCGGCGGCACTGAAAAATGAATATCTCCGAAAGTTACAGAGTGTCCATCAATTTTTTTTCTAAATTGAAACAGGAAATTATAAGTATTGAATATGTTATTATTTAAAAAAATCAAGAGTATGCTTTTGAGCGGATAATTGATTAGAAAATTTTGTTTTTGAAATTTTATTTGTTTTTGAAATGTATTAAAAAGGCCTATGAATTGTAGGCTATACTTGCAAAAATTATTTAAATCCGATTAGCGGTTTGGGAGAAATGGGGTTTTCAAAAAAAACTGGTCTCAAAATTCAAAATCCTTCAACTCCCTGAATTTTGGAAATTTTCGAAAACCATTTTAAACCATAATCTTTATCCACTCAACACTAAAGTTTCACCAAGTTTCATCAGAATCACTAGACCCCCCTACAACTCTGATATTCTGAAAATGGATTGTTCCATAAGTAAGTTAAAAGTAATGTATCAAAGTCTTATCGACTCTATTTGAACTACGATAAGCAACTTCTTCGTAGTGCCCTCGAAACAATCGCAATCATATTATTGTGATCGCATCTTCGTTCACGAAAACATTTGGTTTCAAAACTAAAATTGAAAAGAAGTTAAAGTTATAAAGTCTTTTCATTTTACTGGGGATACTCTTGCATATAAATGGCGTCTCATAAAAAGATTTTCGTGTTAATGTTTATTATAATATTGGTTGAAAAATCATCAGCTCGCCGTAAAATCAGAATATTTCCTGAGGGTACTCTACGAATAGTCACTGAATACGGCACGTTAATAGCAGGGCTAGCAGGAATCAGTATTCCCAATGCAAGGGACCATGTGGCTCTTCGTCAATTAGTAACTGTGCCAGCCGACATTATGGGAGCAGCTCTTAGACATGTGGAAACTTTTACAACCAGTGAAAACGAAATAATTACTCAGGTTCGTGTTACAGATGATGGAGAAAGGCCTACTCCTGGAGGCTATATTGCACTACTTAATAATGGTCCAGGATTTCAAAATGTCACCCTAGGATTTTATAGAGAAGAGTTCTCTGGTGGAATTCGTAAATACGTATGGCTGTACGGTCATCATTGACTAAAGTTGATTTTGATTTGTTTACCAAAATGAAGCAGACAAGCTCATTGAATCTGGAATTTTGTTGCTGTAGAATGTAAGCAAATAAAACTAATTTTCAATATCTTAACATCACTTCTATATACAATTACCACCACATTCAAAATTCTTAATATGTAGTTGTCAACTGTTTGCTACTCTTTGGTCCAATTTCAAGAAAAAAAATGCTTGGGGTTTCTCTGCAAAACTTTTACAGTAGGCAATATAAAAGGTTGGTTATCAAATTATTCTTTCTTCTTTATTCGCGAAAACACTCGGTTTTAGCTAAATTTTAAAAAGATTTCAAAGCCCGGCATGCATAAAAAATGGTTTCGTAGGGTAGGGGAGAAGCGGCGAATGCGGTGCAGGGAGTTATAGTGCGCAGTAGCTTTTACTAAACCTGCGCGATTTGGACATGTGAGTTTAGGTTCAGTACTATATATGTATTTATGAATGCAATGTCGAACGGTGAAGAAATTTATTTTATTGACGCAACTGTTTAATATATATGACAAGAAGTTTGTTTCTGGTGTTTCTCTCCTGTCATGACGGCTGCGACAAAACCAGTGAAATTTAAAGTATTTTGCTTCAAAAGTAAACTATTGTAAAATTTATCTTTTGACTTTGTCAAAAGATGTACATATGTCACAAATATGTAGAGTTAGTTAACATCTATATAAAAATATCTTTCGTTCTATAATAAATAGAAGCGGGTAAGGCAGGGCGGACAGCCATTTTAATGCCAAAATGCCGAAAATACCTCCAAATTTTCAAAAGTAGCTGCACATGGATACAGATACCTTTAATTACTGAACAGGAAATCATTTTCGAATTGCGATAATAAATAAAAAAAGAGCGCGCCGCATTAGCCACAGGGTAGGGTAACTTGTCGCATGGGCAATTTTTATAAAGAATCAATAATTAAGTGTTTTGGTTTTCGTAGATTCAATTCTTGATATAAATAAAGCAAAGCTAAGATATTGATCTACACGTTACATATTTTAATATCACATTATCGATTATATTTTTCTTGCTATCGATTGATATATGTTATGCGCGCCGCATTTCTCCTAGAGGCACCAATCATCAATTGATGAGTAAGCGAACAAAACATGATAAATCTACTTGTGTTAATTTCTCAATATTTAAGGTTATATTGCAGCTTGAAATCCATTTATCAGAATTGAAATTGAAATAGGCTATTCTAATCAGTCAGACTTTCAAATAAATAAAGTGTAAGAAATACTTTTTAATTCGATACTCTCTTCAAGTTATTGAGTAACCTAAGAGTAATCTTTGCCCGTATTTCGGAATAAAGATTACCTGCAACAAAAATTACCCTAAGGGGGTAATTTTTACCCCATCATATTGTATAATTCTTCTGCTCCTACCCACGTTGCGAAAGTAATTTTCGATGTTTACTTCGAGGGTTGTTTGAAATTTCTTAAAAGTTGACATGAACATTTTTATGAGGGTAGACCGATCTATAGAATTTTTTCATTCCACAACATCGTCAGCTAAGTTCACATCATCGATGAGAACTACACTTTGATCACTTCGGAAGAGACGCTTCATGCAATTAGAATAGAACTTCACTCACAGGTAAGTTCGTTTAATCTCTTAATTACGGAATAGATAAGCTTGTGATTTTAAAGTCGGCTGTGACGATTTT
The DNA here is from genome assembly GCA_032362435.1 of Melikaiella ostensackeni. Classification (NCBI taxonomy): domain Eukaryota; kingdom Metazoa; phylum Arthropoda; class Insecta; order Hymenoptera; family Cynipidae; genus Melikaiella; species Melikaiella ostensackeni. The sequence goes on from JAUMHM010000085.1 coordinate 61,499,020, forward strand.
AAAGAGCAGTCAAGTTCATGTTGGAAATGACAGCTCTATATGTTATGACACTTAAACCCAAGTCAGGGTAATGTTTAACTCTTACCCGTAGGTACAGGTAAAAGCACAAAATTACCTACAACAAAATGTATACTTAGTTTTTTCTGTGTACTTATATATTAAATCAGAAGATAATTTTATACATGATTACTATATATTTTCAATTTAAAAAAAGAATTTTTAAGTTTTGTAAAATTATACATCAGAAGAGAAATATTGAAAAGTATTTATAAACTTTAAAAAGTGTTTCCATGTTTAACAAGTTTCACCTATTTGTGTAATGACGAAGGCTGTGTCATTACTGAAACTTTCGTCAATGTCATTATTGAGTAACTTAGACGAAACATTGCATTCCCTTCGACGGCGACTGGGAGTCTGAAACTGTAAGCCTTTTAAATGTTTAGCTTGAAATGCAAGGGCCTCAAACATTTTTTCCGAAGCGCTTGAGTCAATCCAATCCAATCTAACTTTTTTGTAATTTGGCACACTCTGATTTTCTGCAACAGCAATAATAGAAATTCATAATAAGTTATTATTATTATACCATTAAGCCAAATCCCTTATGGGATAAGCGTGACTTGTTCGGTTCTATGTCTTGTTATACTACCGGGGATCAAGAAATTTATATGGTAAGGGTAAGTAGGGAGTGTCTAGAAGAAGGGAAGGACCAATCTAGAAGTTGCGTGTTGCTAATTCAAACAACTTGCTCGTTCCAAGTCACCTCAGGTGAAGAGCTTCAATGAGTCATCATACATCACGATTCACACATAAACACTAAAACTGACTGATCAATTCATAAGAAGATACATACTGATGAAAGGAGGTGTTTCGGGTTTCAATCATGTGCAAAACAACGAATCTTGCCGACGTTTCGTGAACATTGCAGTTCACTTCTTCAGGGCTAACCTGAAACTGATGATACGTATAAAAAACTCAAAAAGGATCCCACAAAATCAATAGTCAACAAAACAAAAACCCTTCTAAAAGATTTTCAACTTGATAACAAAACAATATCTAACTTAATACCTACTAATCCCATCTCTCCAAAACTTTACGGACTCCCCAAAATCCACAAAAACAATATTCCACAGCGACCGATCGTCAGCGCAATAAACTCTCCAACTTACAACCTAGCACGCTTCCCACCAAAAAACTGAACTCTTTCACAGGAAACTCTGTCATACACGTCCAAAATTCCTTTGACCTCATCAAAAAGATACAACAGGTTCACATTCAACCCCAAGACATCTTAGTGAGTTTCGACGTAGTATCCCTGTTTAACAAAGTGCCAATCTCTGATACCATCGATATTATTAAATCCTGTGAATATTTACATTGCTACGCAATGAGGCTGCTATATTGGACTGCAAAATAATACTGCGTTATGTATTTCTTCATAGTTTAAAAAAGCACATAGCTATACTGCCGGGGATCGAGAAATTTATATGGTGAGGATAAGTAAGGGATATGTAGGAGAAGGGACATATTTCAAATCGCTCTAGAATTCACGTGTTGTTCATTGAAACGACACACTCGTCCCACAACAACGCTCCGACACGGGTCGCTGATCAATCTCTCCAGCAATTACCCCAGGTACCCCAGCTTCACAGAGCCATCATAGATTGCGATTTACACACAAACAATCTAACTGACTGATGAACCAATAGGAAGATTATACTCTTCACCCCAACCACATCCACTAAGCAAACCTCTCCACGAGGGCTCATGAGTATGCAAAATTTTTCGTTTCAGGCGTCACTCTTTTTATTACTAACAATCGCCCTCCACACGTTCCTATCCTTGCATACACCTTTTGCTTCCTTTACATCCATATATTGTGGGCAAAGCCCGGAGTGCGGGCAAACCTCGGATGGACCGGTCATTCCGCAGATTGTCCGAGCGGTGTCGGGCAATGTACGAAACACTTCTTTACTTCGTTTTATTTGAACCCATTTCCAGTATGAAACTATAAAACAATAAAAGGATAAAAAAGGGTATGAAGCAATAAAAAGCCAACTATAAAAGGGTAATTTTCGAAAATACTGGAAGTGGATTCAAATATAACGAAGTAAAGAAGTGTTTCGTACAATGCCCGACACCGCTCGAGCAATCTGCGAAACGACCGATCCATCCTAGGTTTGCCCGAACTCCGGGCTTTGCCCACAACACGTACATTATTTCATGAAAGCTCTTGTGTTTCTATGACTCTTTATATCTTTCCGCTGTAGAGTCTCATATTCTAGGTATAATTATTATTATCAAGGGTGCCCCCTTGATAATAATAATTATACCTAGAAATACCTGACATATTTTGATAGACATGATTTTGATTTTGAAATATTCATTTTTAAATTTAAAAAAAAAGTGAAAATCGAAAAATAAGAAGGATCACTTTGTAAGAGTTTTGATTAACACAGTTTTTTCAATCAATTACAATTTATTTAAGTTAATAAAAATAGTTTATTTCAAGATATTATTTACGTTGAACCATATACAATTGAGATGTAAGTACCTATCTATTTTTTCTTATATAATTTTAGATTATGGTTTGAAAATTATGTGCAAAAAATTGAAATTTGATGACATGGGAATGACAACTGGATAAGGAACAATTTTTCGAAATTATTTTTTTAAAGACTTTAAATAGTATGGAGCACTATTTATCGCTACGAATAAGGAAAAAGTATAAATGATTTTCCGTTTTATTCGGAAAAATAAATTTTATAATATCAGAATGACAGCTGGATAAGGACCAATTGACTTTTCAGCCCTTGGACATTTTTCGAAATCTTGGCATACCAAAGAATACATATACGAGGTGTGGCTATTGAATAACGAAACTGGCGCTGCTACAGAGGAAGTACGCATGCGCCAAACATTAGCGATCGGCATCTGTTTAGCCTGAAGCCTTCTCTTTCGCATGCAGTACCTCTCGCTTCTTTGAACAAATCCGTATAGCCGTAGCCTTCGTTCGCATAAGAGTCGTTTTTTGTTTCGCCGGAAAAATGTTAAGTGTAACAAAAGAGCAATGAATTGCTGTGAAATTTCACATGAAACTTGGAAACACAGCTACTCAAACTTATAATTCATCGAAAAAAGTGTATAGGCAATGAATGTTTATCTCGTGCACGTGTTTTTGAGTGGTTTGAGCGTTTCCAAGATGGCCGAGAAGACTTTGAAGATGATTCACACCCGGATCGCCCTTCCACGTCAAAAACGGATGACAATATCGACAAAATCGGTCATTTGGTTCGATCTGATAGTCGGTTAAGTATTCACGCGATTGCTGAATCTGTAGGAATCAACAAGGAATGCGTAAGGCAAATTTTACATAACAATTTTAACATGCAGAAGGTGTTTGCCAAAATGGTGCCTAAAATTTTTACGTTTGAAAAACAACAAGCTCGCAAAAATGTTTGTACTGACACTTTGAATGCCATTGAAAATGACTCAAATTTATTGATAAGGATAATAATATGTGACGAATAGTGGTTTTCTACTTATGATTCTGAAACGAAACGCCAATCCATGCACTGGATGAGCCCAACTCCACCAAGAGCCAAAAGAGCTTGAATGAGCAAATCAAAATTCAAGGCGATGATGATTGTTTTTTTCGATATTCATGGAATTGTGTACCTACACTGGGTACCTGAAGGTCAAAAAATTAATCAACATTACTACCTTCACGTTCTTGCTGAACTCCGCGAAAGAATACGGAAATAACGACCCGAATTGTGGAAGGACAAATCATGGCTTCTCCACCAAGACAATGCGCCGGCTCATTTCGCATTGTCTGTCAAGAGGTTGCTAGCCAAGAACAGCATCCCAGTATGAGACCATCCGCCTTATTCGCTGGATCTTGCGCCGTGCTACTTCTATCTGTTTCCTAATGTGAAATCTGCATTAAAAGGAACAAGATTTGAGTCCGTTGAAGTTGTGGAAGAGAAAGCGGCATGCGCCCTGAAGAAGCTGACTGAAGAAGACTTCCAGCACTGTTTCAAACAATGAAAGATTGACATGAAGTGTTGTAGGGATAGAGGAGGGGTGTATATTGAAGGTGATAATAAATAGGTATATATGAAATCGAAAAAATAAATGTGTTACAGCACCAGGCTTGTTATTTAATAGCCACACCTCATATTGCACATATTAAGCAGGTCCGAAGAAGTACTTACTATTATTTTCAGTGTAGATATCTGGAAAACACATGCTCCTTTAATGCTTTCGGAATTTTGCCTTTGAAAACCTATCGCAGAAACGTTAATTTGGTTATCCTGTAAAATTCCATTTTTTTCCTTATCGAGCCATCATTCTCATGTCTTCATTTGCATCTAGGTCCAAACTTGAAAAAAAACTCTTCATCTTTCATTCGTAGAATTAATTCCTAAGCATGATTTTCTTCTTGTTTAAATGATCAGTGTCATACATACTAAACGTTGTTCATTATGAAAATGATATCTGCTTTGCAACTTTATAGAATTTGAATACATCGTTTTTATTATAGGCAGAAAAAAGCTTTTTGAAACAACTACAAATTTAGTTCAGCTCGTACAAGTTTTTTGGTTCAAGAAATGATTCATGCATGATAAAGCCTGGCAGATCATCTTGACTGAAAATCCAGACAAAATGCGAAAATCCTTTAAATAAACAGTGCGCTTATAGTGAAAATAGTAAAAGGAAGGAAGTCGATAGACTACAGAACAGGCACGATCTAATAAACGGAGCTCAAGCAATCAAGATTAAGTTGAAATCCGATGTACCAAATATCATTCTTATCTTCAAATTAATAATGAATTGTAGGGAATTTAGATCTCTAAGTGATGCGACACTAGCGCCCTAAGGCCCTGCGAGGTCCTACGAGCAGTCAGTCGTTGGCTAACCGCCGAGCCGCAAACAACCTTCCGATACAC
>JAUMHM010000085.1:61532305-61550235 GCA_032362435.1 Melikaiella ostensackeni
AATACTGTAACGATGCCCCAGCCTCCATATTCGCCACACATGGCTCCGTATGACTTTTTTCTATTTTCAAAAATAAAGAGAACCTTAAACGGCCGTCGTTTTACAAGCATAAATGACATTAAAAGCGCATAGCTGAAAGAACTGAAGGCTATCAGAAAGATCGGGTTTGAGAAGTGTTTCGAGGATTGGAAGAAGCGCTGGTAAATCAAAATATATTTAGTAGTTTACGAGCAAAATGCGGTATGGGGTCAACTTTGCACGTAACATCTTTACACATGCCCAACTGTGCACGTGGATGAACAGACGTCAAACTGTCTGCTGAGGGCGGTCCAAAATACCTAGTGAATTTGTTTTTCCGTAGTGTCCCATGATCCCTCCAAAATTGCGCCAGTTCGTTAACGCAGTAATATAGGAAAGTCGCAGTCTTTCGGAAATTCCGATTCAAACGAGAACGTGGATGATGAAGGTATGCTCGACATTATATTCATCTCTTCGGAGCATTTTGAAGTATACGTTCAAGTGAATAATATTGAATTAATGCACCCCTAGGACGACTGCCTTTAAGACTTGGCAAGATAAGCAAGTTCATTTTCAGAACCTGCGCAATAATCAGTGATACGAAAAGTCTCCCGCATAGCAGCAGGATGATGTGCTATATCCCGTGTAGAAATATTTTGTCTTGGCTACAGCCATCTGAAATTTTCTTTGAAATTATTCATACTGTAGCTTTTTATAAGGATTTCCTAAGCTATAAGAAATACGGAAACACAGAAAAAATTTTCGAAATTTTTGTCAAACCAGTGTAATAGCAACAACAAACGGAATAAAATGGATTCATTCAATATGCATGTTATGTAATAAATTCACGAAATTGTTATAACATAAATAAGGATAAGCTTTTATGATGTTGTAGGGATGATCTTTTTCGCCAGGGCAGGTAGGCACTGGGAACCTCTTTCCTGGTTCAAGAGATAAATAAAGTCTGGTTCCGCCTCATAAGCCAGATTTTCAAAACGTCTTTAATATGTCTTGAAAATGTCTTGATTGCCCGTCACGAAGACAGAACCAACGGCAAAGTATTTTTACACGGGTATATCCCGTATTAATGATTGAGCGATTGCAGCTCATAAATTTGCCACGCACCATGGCCTCACGTCTTCGAGAACTTCTTCCCCTTGATCAAACACCACAGGCTTCAAGCAACTCTGCAGCTACTAATGATATATAATACTAATGATATTTACTTCCATTGACGATTAAACATATATTGTTTTTTATATTTATGGCCCTCTTTATTTGTCTGTGCACCTTTTCATCTGGAAAATGCGAAAAAGTCAGTTTCATTATTTATTTTTTCGAATAACTGATTGTGTATCTCATAGATACGACGCGAGTGCTTGACATGGCTAATTTTTAGGACTAGGAGTCGAATGGTAAATAACGTGAATGTCGTGACGTCACGCCCTGATAACATGGCGCATGGTAGGGTAGTTCCCCATCAATTAGGTTTGATGGTTCATGAGCCGTATGGTCAAAACGTGAATGTCGTGACGTTACGCCAGGGCAACATGGCGCTGAGAGGCCAGTAGTAACAAATCTTTTACAACTAAAATGAGTGCTGCTGAATCGAGGTATGACTTTCGCTCTTGGTTCTTAATTTTCTTTTTCTGATAATGCATAAGCAAAAATTATTTGCGTGAGTTTTCAAAGTGCCAGGGATGTGACATTCACCTTGCCACAACTTCCCCATGCTTGAACGGGAACTAGGTTCCTTTCTTCAAAATCTCGGCAAGCATAAGGTGTGATACTGATCACTAACGTCACCGCGAGCCTCGACTGACCCCTCCAAGAGCACTCAGTGAACCAAACAAATACAAATTAAAGTAAATGTAATTAAATTAAGTAAGCTCGGTAAATGAAATGAAGATTTCAGATCAAATCATTAGCCACAATCAAAATAGTACCCAATCGCTTCCTAAAAAGCCCAAGTCATGCATGAAGATCGGGATTAAACTAAGGGGATCAAACGAGAGAGAACATTCTTCCTAACTTTCGAGCCATGAAGTCCCAATCATGCTGAAGATTAGTTAGAGGTAGATAAAGTGGAGACAGGGGGAACATTAAAGTCCGGGATTCGAATCCACCTATTAAAAGGACTCATCAGACCATTCACCTTTATGGTCGGACAGGGACGCGGCTCCCAGCTCGGCTCGTTTCGTGTCTGGTTCGGGTGATCCGATAAGGGAGGGCAAGGTTAAGTAAAAGTCATGAACCAGGCGTACACTAGAGAATATAATTATTTATTTAATTATCCGATAATTAACAGCTCCTTGCTCTTTAATTTTTATACAGAATTGCGAGTTCACGTAACTGAAAGGTGGTCGAAGAAATACAAGCTTCTTTTGAATTCGCTTGGTAATTGCCGGGACCCCGCCTATCGCTGGGAAGGGGGTCGACCACTTCAGCGACAGGCCTTGTGGATCACACCCATAACAGTTCAGGCCGGAACCGGCTCGATTAGGGCACTGTCCCCGGAAGTGATCCGCCTCCTTGCAGGCAGATCTTATTGGTGGGGCCCCGGTACGCCCTTGGTTTAGGAGCACCCATCCTGAGCCAACTCTGGCGCGTGAGGTTCTGGTACCTCCAGTACCCGCATTCAGCGTGGCTCGTCAAGCATCTTACGGTTGCTCGACGGCGGCAGCGGAGGTGTGGGGGTTCTGTAGCCCTCCCTCCTCACCTACTGAACTTCCCGGGGGCGACTCTGCCTGGCCTCTCCTGTTGACTCGGTAATCTGTTATGGAAGGTAAGTCCTATAACCATTATTTACTTACTCAACATCGGTCACTCGCGATGGGTTCTGTAAGTAGGGCTCGAGATGCCGAATGTGCTCTTTACCTGCGTATTTCCCCTTTTCGGTAATCAAAAGATACACAACGGAAGACAACCTGCGCTTGATCTTGAAAGGTCCATCGAACTCATCGCATAGTTTAGCCACAAGGTTGTCTTCCTTATTAGATAAAACGCGCTGACGCTCCAGAACGAGATCACCTACTCGAGAGGAACGAGCACGCCTACTCTCATTGTAACACATGGCTTGAGATACATAAGCGCGCTCAAGATTCCGACAAATCAGGTCTACAAGATGGTCCAGTCGCTGAACGCGGTCTAAACAATTCGCAGGGGCCGGACTAACGCGTTGCGATTCCTTTTCCAGATTACGTCTTAAAGATTGGTAGGGGTGAGGGTTATGCCCAAAATTTAAGAAAGCTGGTGAAACCTTCAGCGTACCATGTGGAGGGGTGTTATAGGCGTAACGCAATTCGAGTAAGTGGACATCCCACCCCTTGTGGTTTTTATGAAGAAAAGCGACAATCATGGTCTTGAGTACTCGATTAACCCGTTCGGTAGGGTTAGCCTGCCGGTTTTAAGCCGGGTTGGTGGTATAGATGATACCAATGGTCCTACACATCTGTTCCGAGAGCTTATTAGCGAACTCTGTACCATTGTCCGCGTGGATTACTTCCGGAGTTACCCAATGCAATATGATAAAATCTTTAAAAACCTTTCTAAACGTAGGTCATTAGCTGTCCTAATCAGAAGTACTTCCACCCATTTAGTAAAGAGGTCCTGGAAGAGCAAAATATACTTGAAACCGGATGTGCTGCGGGGTAGGGAGCCCATAACATCCGCGGCTATTACCGCCCAAGGTTGCTCAATGACGCGTTGGCCCATCATGCCGGCCGGACGGGCCTGCTCAACCTTACACGTCTGGTATGAGTCACATGTCTGAATGAAGCGCGCGACACCCAAGTACAGCCTAGGCCAATAATATCGAAGAGCCACTCATGCATGGGTCTTGTCTCTCCCCGAATGTCCCGATTGAGGCTCTGAGCGGGCCTCTTCTAACACTCTAAATCTAAATTCTCCCGGGACTACCAACTTCCAGGCTTCCAGATCCGGAACCAACTGATCAGTAATCTGATTTGGCCTGTGGTGATGTAACCTGCTACTTCCCAGTTTCCAATCCGAAAATATCCATGGTCGCTCCACTACCGATTGTACTCGTTTATTATACCAAGGATCAGTTGAGTCCTCGAACTTAATGTCGAGCTGCTCCACTGCCGAGGAAACCGGTAACTCATCCTCCTTGGACATCCTGGACAAGGCGTCCGGCACACGATCCAAGGTTCCCTTGCGGTGGATAATCTCGAAGTCGTACTCGGGAAGTTCAAGGGGCCATCTCGCGAGTCTTCGGGTAGAGTTTCGTAAGTTACGCAGCCATTTCAAACTACTATGGTCAGTAATTATGTCAAAGTGGAAACCCTCCAGATACTCTCGAAACTTTCTGATCCCGAATACGACTGCGAGACACTCCCTCTCCGTGACCGTATAATTACGCTCGGCTGCGGACATGGTGCGACTAGCGAAGGCGATAACTCTCCAGATCATCCTGAACCTGTTTCGACACTACTCCCAGACCAGTAGTACTAGCGTTTTTCTGAAGATAGAAGGGGTTTTCGATGACATCACGGAAAGAAGGACACGCCTAAATCGGTGCAGAGGTAAATGCTTCCTTGAGGCAGTCGAATGCTTCCTGCTGTTCTTCTGCCCAATGCCATTTGATATCTAACCTAAACAATCTAGTCAAGGGCTCCGCGACTTTAGCAAACTCAGGAATGAATCTGCTGTACCGGGACGCTAAGCTCATGAACCTCCGCAACTGTTTGACGTTACGGGGAGCAAAATAAGTAAGGATTGGAGCTATCTTATCCGGATCTGGCTTCAATCCCTGTCTGTTGACCACAGAACCTAAATATCGAACTTCGCCCCAACAGAATTCACTCTTCTCAGAGTTGATGGTTAATCCAGCCTCGAAAATCCTATCGAGGACCTTTTCTAGCTAACGCAGATGCTCCTCAAAAGTCTCAGTGACTACAATGATGTCGTCCAGGTAGGAGAACACGCTAGGTCTCATTTCGGGGGTGATAATTTTATCGATTAGCCTTTGGAAGGTGGCTGGGGCTCCTGTCAAGTCAAACGGCATACGGACAAAATGAAAGAATATCGACCAGAACCACAAATGCCGTGAACTTCCTACAAGACTCGTCTAGAGGAATCTGATTGATAGCCGAGCTAAGATCGATTTTCGATATAAACCTAGATGCACGAAGCTGCCTCAGTATGTCCGACATCAACGGTAGGGGGTAGGCATTCTATTTCGAGATGACATTCAGTTTCATGAAATCCAAGCAAAGTCGATAACCTCAATTCGCCTTCCTAGCCATCACTATCGGAGCAGAGCATTCACAGAAAGATTTAGTGATGACACACTCGGCGAGTATCCTGTCGACCTAAGCATACATCGCCTCCTGCACCTTTGGAGAGACTATTCGATACCTTTCTTTAATCAGCGCGTTGCCCTGGAGCTCGATGTAATGCTTTACCAGGTGTGTCGCTTTTAGTTGGCCTTCCCTCTTTGGAACTATTTTCCTTCCTAACAAATCCTTTGGTTCCCTGTCGTGGACACTTGATAGATCTACTATGCCACCACAGCCTCCCTCGGAAATCCCCCAAGAGTGGAGTGGGTGAACCTGCCCATCTATATCTGGCATCCAAATCTCCTTAGGACGCGCAGCAAACACCATATCAAAGTCGGATTGCGCGTCGAGGCCTAATACGAATTCGGTATCCAAGTTGGTGGCCACCCTGACTCCGCTTTCCTTAATGATTCCATCAATAGTCAAGGGGAACTCGACCACGCCTAATATCTCATCCTTGGAACCGTTCGCTAAATTCATGGAAGATCTGCGAGAGCTATCTAAATGTCTACCAAGTGAGTCTGAATTCATTAGGACCAAATCCTCTCTAATGAGTGTCCTAGTGGAACCGGGATTGTACAAAGCATCGACTTAGAAGAAATCAATGGAAATCTTTAGGTGTACTCTACCACGTGACATCTCAGTGTGCAGAATTCCGGCAATCTGTTCAGGGTCAGAGAAACCTTATATGTACCCCTGATCGACTCGTAATTCATCAAGATCAAATTTTTCACATTCCGGTTGAAAACCTCTCACAACGTGACCCGGAAGTGATGAGAATCTATCTCTGGAGCCAGGATCTTCAGGAACCAAAATGGGGCCGCTCGCCGTTTCCTGCTCAAAATCATAAAAAGTACCTACAGGACACGGCAAATCGGAAAATTCTTGTACATACCCCCGACCTCATCTAGCACGTTATCGGAAATCTTAGGCATGTTACTCCTTGATTTCCGCTTTAAATCATAAAGGGACCCACAGAATACGGCGACTAACTACCCGTCCCATGCACAAGAGCTCCAACAACAAAAGAACAAGGATCCTCATCGGCAGACGCAACATCTACTCTAGGATCAGTACTTTCAAAGGACTCAATCCGCGAAAAGCAATCATTAGGCGGCGCACTGACACCTCCATAATTATTAGAATCAATCACGGTCAAAACGGAAGTTACAAGGGGCTCAGAGACGTCTGGCTCAGCTTTGACAGTCTTCTTAGAACGAGAGGTAGTGGGGACCATTCCTACTGCTTCCCTTTCCCGTTTACCGAGCAATTAGGTCAAGTCTCAATAGTCAAGCCCCCTCTCTTGCAGGCGAAGCAAACCAATTTCCGCTGTGAAGCGCAGCCCTTCTGGTAATGGCCCACTTGTCTACATCTAAAATGAATGACCCGCCTGAAGCGTTGGGATTATTATCTCGGAAATTTATCTGTGGGGTGAAAGTAGCGGGCGTCGTCGAGCTCGGCTGCTTTCCTCTTCTAGGGTCGTTGTTTACTTGCCTTCCCTTTCCCTGACCGTCACCGCCATTTCTGCCCTTCTTACCGTTTCTATTCTTCCCGCTACCGTTGGAAGGCTTGTTTTCAGCTTCGTGAACACTTTCACTCGTATTAACTGACGAAACCGAATCCTGTTCGACTATGACCGAGGAACTGTTCTTTGATGGTTTCTGCGCCATCAGATTGCGGTACGCAAACTCTTGCAGAAACGAATTTTCGGGATTATGGGGTGGTTTATATTCTTTGATGGCCGTCCACTCTTTTTCCCAACCTCTACCCAGTCGCGGAAGCTCATCGAAGGTTAGAAAGTGGGAGCGGCGAATCACCCTATGGAATTCAGGCTTAAGTCCCCTATGAGCCCAATCCAACTGTTCTGTCGGCATCTTACTCGTATTTTCCAGTAAGTTCATTAGGCCCTCTAGGTTCGTCAGGTAATCATCTATACGCTCGTTTCTCCCTGGAGTCCTAGAATAGATCTGTTCTCTAACGCGTCTTTCAAAATCATCATCACCAAAACGCTCCGAAACGCTTTTTTAAACCGACCCCAATTGGCAAATTTCAATTCATGATTTTTGAATCATTTAAGTGCAACTCCCGCCAACAAAACTGACATTGCCAACAAGAGCTCGTCGTCAGAGACTCTGGTAAGCCCAGTGTGATTCTCGATACGTGTTAGGAAGTTCTCAGCATTAGCCCTACAACCACCGTCAAAAGTGATTTTCCAGTTTAGAACAATTTTACCGAGGTCCCTGGAACAGTCAATATGGCGGGTAAAAGGGGTGGCGCGTGCTGGTCGCTCATGATTGGTGCTGTGGAGAGAAGTGGTGCGGTGGAGAGGACCTGTCACCTCTACGAAGCCAAAACGAAAGTGAGGTCCGTTCAACGGTACCCCACGATGGTAGATGCGAGGCGTGCTCGCATTAAGGCGCGATCACGAAACAAGAGGTTAAGACCGGTATACATGGGATATCGGGGGAACTAGGAACTGAATAATCAGTGTTCACAACTGTAGACAATTTTTAGTGAGAATATGTACAACAATAAACGATATTCGTAGATACAGTATTCTGAATTTACGTGATGGATACATGATTTATCGAGTTTTACGGCGCGACACGTGTTGTTTCCAAACTACTAGGTGCCGTCCTTGATAAACCCTACCTGTCCGAATGTTAAACTCGATAATTGACATGGCCCAATCGTAGGACCTGAAGTCGAATGGTAAACAACAAAATGTCGTGACGTCACGCCCTGATAACATGGCGCATAGCTGGGTAGTTCCTCATCGGTTAGATTCGATGGTTCATAAGCCGTATGGTCAAAACTTGGATGTCGTGACGTTACGCCTAGGTAACATGGCGCTCAGAGCCCAGTAGAAGATGGCGGCATCGAACGACAGCCTGTACCATTTGTCGATCCATAAATGAGGGTACGTTTGTAGTGACGGAACCACGGTCACCCTCGAATGCGGCCGTAAGGTTAAGAATATGCAAGCCTGGTCAAATCTCGTCAATCTATGATCCTGAATCACTGTTGTTGTTACCAATTACCTCAAAATCGTCGTGATAGCGGCGTCAACATGAAACAAACATTTAGCGAATAAATAACAAATCATTTACAACTAAAATGAGTGCTCCTAAATCGAGGTATGACTTTCCCTCTTAGTCCTTAATTTTTTTTTTCTGATCAAGCATAACCAAAAATTTTTTGCATGAATTTTCAAAGTGACAGGGATGTGACATTCACCCTGTCACAATGTCCTGCATTTTTGAAATGCTGCAATTTGAAACTTCCGGTGTTCGAAATTGCTGCAGTTTGAAACTTTCGCAGTTTAAAACTCATGCAGTTTGAAACTCGTACAGTTTGATTTTCCTGCAGTTCAAAACTCCCGTAGTTCGAAACTGTTGCTGTTTGAATCTCCTGCAGATTGAAACTCCTGCATTCCAAAACTGATACAATTTAAAACATCTGGAGTTCGAAACTAGTTCAGTTTGAAACTCCTGCAGTACGAATTTGCTGCATTTTTGAACTGCTGCAGTTTGAAACTCTCGGTGTTCGAAACTGTGCAGTTTAAAACTCCCGGTGTTCAAAATTGCTGCAGTTTGAAACTCATGCAGTTTGAGACTCCTACAGTTCAAAACTCCCGCATTCTCAGGCTGCTGCAGTTTGAAACTACCGCAGTTTGAAGCAGTTTGAAACTCTTTCAGTTTGACTTTCCTGCAGTTCAAAACTCCCGTAGTTCGAAACTGTTGCCGTTTGAATCTCCTGCAGTTTGAAACTCCTGCATTTTAAAACTGCTACAATTTAAAACACCTGGCGTTCGAAACTAGTGTACCTTGAAACTCCTGCAGTTCGAATGTGCTGCATTTTCAACCTGCTGCAGTTTGAAACTCTCGGTGTTCGAAACTGCTGCAATTTAAAACTTCCGGTGTTCGAAACTGTTGCTGTTTGTAACTTTCGCAGTTTGAAACTCATGCAGTCTGAGACTCCTACAGTTCAAAACTCCCGCATTCTCAGGCTGTTGCAGTTTGAAACTACCGCATTTCGAAGCTCCCGGTATTCGAATCTGCTACAGTCTGAAACATCCGCAGCCTGAAACTACCGCAGTTTGTAGCTTCCGGTATTCGAAGCTGCTGCAGTTTGTAACTTTCGCAGTTTGAAACTCATGCAGTTTGAGACTCTTTCAGTTGAAAACTCCCGCATTCTCAGGCTGCTGCAGTTTGAAACTACCGCAGTTTGAAGCTCCCGGTATTTGAAGCTGCTGCAGTTTGAAACTCACGCTGTTGGAAACTCCTATAGTTTGAAATTTCCGCATTAGGAAATTGCTGCATTTTGAAACAACCGCAGTTTGAAACTTGGTGTTCACAACTGGTACAATTTTAAACTCTCGGTGTTCGAAAATGCTGCAGTTTGAAACACCCAGTGTTCGAAATTGTTGCAGTTTGAAACTTCCGAAGTTTGAAACTCACGCAGTTTCAATAAAGTTTCACGGCTTAAAACTACCGCATTCTCAGACCGATGCAGTTAGAAACTACCGTAGTTTGAAGCTCCCGGTATTTGAAGCTGCTGTAGTTTGAAACATCCGCAGTTTGAAACTCACGCAGTTCAGAACTCCTATAGTTTGACACTCCTGCAGTTTGAAACTCCCGCATTCTTAAATTGCTGCATTTTGAAACTACCGCAGCTTGAAACTCGGTTTTCACAACTGGCGCAGTTTGAGACTTTCGGTGTTCACAACTGGTGCAGTTTGAAACTGCCGTCCTTTGAAACTCCCGCATTTTCGAACTGCTGCAGTTTGAGACTTTCACAGTTTAAAACTCATGCAGTTTGAAACTTCTACAGTTTGAAACTCCTGCGTTCTCAAACTGCTGCAGTTTGAAACTACCTCTCTTTGAAGCACCCGGTTTTCGAAGCTGCTGCAGTTCGAAACTTCCGCACTTCGAGACTCACGCAGTTTGAAACTCCTACAGTTTCAAATTCCCGCATTGTTAAATTGCTGCATTTTGAAAATTCTGCATTTTGAAAACCATGCAGTTTGAAACTGCTGCAGCTTGAAACTCCCGTAGGTCAAAACTGCTGCTATTGGGGAACGTGCGCGAGCTCGTTCTTCGCATCGAGGTTGAAGTTTTGGACCTCGATATGACCGAATATGACAAAGGAGAAGGAGGAAGTGAGAGAAGCTGTGAGAAGACACTCCGATGAGAATATGACAGGAGAGATGAAGCTCAACTTCAAAAGATGGCTTACAGAGGAAGTCTGAAGGCCTACGTTAAACAAACCGATAAGTTAGCCGCAAAGCTGATCCGGAGAGGACACCTTATGGTGGACAGGGTGTCCAGGGTGAGGAAAAAGGTGCAGAGGTGCACTTGGACAACTGTGCACGTCTAACTGAAAACGTTCGGAAGGTGCAATTGTACACGTACACGAGCACGTGTACAGACAGTACTTGGAGTACGGTGCGCGTTTATGTTTATGAGTAGGGTTTAAATGAGAGAGGTCTATATTTCTACCTGTTGAATTTGTTGTTTCGCAGTGGCTCATGATCCCTTCAAAATTGCACCAAGTCGGTAACGCAGTAATATAGGGAAGTCAAAGTTTTCCGGAAAATTCAATTCAAATGAAAACATGCATGATGAAGGAGTGAAGGTATGCTGAACATTATATTCATCTCTCCGAAACATTTTGAAGTATACATTCAAGTGAATAATTCTGAATTGATGGATCCCTAGGACGGCTACCTCTAAAACTTGGCAAAATGAGCAAGTTCTTCAAAAACTGCGCAATAGTCAGTGGTACAAATAATCTCCCTCATAGCAGCAGGATACTGCGCTATAATCTCATATTCATGATACGTCATTTATGTCTTATATATGTCTCTGAAACTCTTGCAGGTTGAAATAGCTGCAGGTTGAAACTCCCGAATTCTCAAACATCTGCAGCTTGAAGCTCCTCCACTTTGAAACTTCCGGTGTTTGAAACTACTGCAGTTTGAAACTCTCGCACATAACAACTCCCGCAGTTTGAAACTCACGCAGTTTGAAGCTGACGCAGTTTGAAGCTCACGCAGTCTGAATATCCTACAGTTTGAAACTCCCGAAATTTGAAAGTCACGCAGCTTGAAACTCTCGTGGTTCAAAACTGCTGCTGTTTGAGAACGTGCGCGAGCTCGTGTCCCGCATCCAGGTTGAAGTTTTGGACCTCGATATGACCGGATACAACGACGGAGAAAGAGAGGGTGTGAGAAGCTGTAAGAAGACACTTTGGTGGGAATAAAACAGCGAGATGCAATTTAACTTCACGAAGAAGACCTACAGAGGACGTCTGAAGGGTGAGGAAGAAGGTGCAGACCATCAGGTGTTTTCGCTGCCAGGGCTACGGTCATCTTGCGGTAAAGTGCGAGGGTCCCGATACCAAATCTATTCAAAATCTCATCAATATCTGTTTGATATCTGTTGAAAATCTATTCAAGATCTGATCAAAGTCTGTTCTCAATGTTTTGAACAGTTTTTTTTAAACAGATTTTAAACAGATTTTTATACTCTCATCATTCATGATGGAAGGTATCAGATTCATGTGAACTTAGACCTATCCAGTTTTCTTCAAATCTGGACGTTTAGAAATCCTTTGAGCCAGAAAAAATGGTTTCACGATAATATCTGTCTGTCTGCCGGTCTGTCTGCCTCTCTTCAGTCTGACGACACGATAACTTTCGAATAAATTTTCTAATTTGAATTTCCTTTCGCACACTTTTTTGTGGTCCGAAAGGGCAGATCAAGCTCGTTTATAGATCGATCGATTATAGATCGATCGATCTATGATCTATAATATAAAATTTATATAAATATAATAATATAAATTTATAATATGAAATTATAGAAAGATCGATTATACTTATGGTTTTAGCAATGAAAAATAAGACTGAGAAAAATAAAGAGTACAATTTTTCACGAAACCACGCTATACAGTAAATAGACAAGCGACCAAAATTATTAGTGCATGTGTGTGAATGTGTGAGTGTGTGGATGTTACCCTTTTTCGTTAACACGATTATTTGAAGAATATTGAAGATAAATTGATGAAATTCAAAGCCTTGTTTCCAGCACTCATATCTCAAAACTGATGCAAGGATTTTTCAAAATATTAAATTTCAATTTTTTCTGGACTTTTTAATATTTTAAAAATGGGTTCTTTATAGCAATGAGCACCATGCACTTATGTATACTTCATTAGGGTGGTTTTTATTTAACGTGGTGGGATTTTTCTTAGAATTTCTGTGATCTAAACTTACAGTTTTATTCAAATGCCCAAAAAAAAGTATCATCTAAATTTAAGCCAAATCAGTTGATATTTAGGGGTGACGCAAATTCCACAAAGTTTCCCATTGATTTGATATGGGAAAAAATCATCTTTTTGTAAATCAAATATGTAAACGCAATAAAATGTGACAAGTAATTTCGTCTTTCAATATGTTGTTCAGAATTCGTCAGAGAATAAGACTCTAACATAAATTTTGAGGGTGAATTACCTCAACCGACTCGTATGGGTCCCCACATTAAACCCCATAAGTGACAAATTTGAATTTTACGCGATATTGCGGGTTATTAACGCTTTATGAAGTTCTTCTGAAAATGAATAATTGATAAATGAAAATAAAATAATTTAAACATTTGTTTATTTTAGGTAAGTCGCGAAATGAACGTATTTTCTAGACGTTATAAGTGCTTCAATCAATGATAAAAATGCAATAATTTGTTTAAATAATTTTACAATTATTAAAATAATACGTGTTTATACAAGTATATAGTTTCCCTGAAAAAGCAGGAAAAACATTTTATTTCAACAAATTTTTGATAGATTTTAATAATTCCAAGTACTCATTTGTCTTCTAGGAGCACCCCTTAGTGTGTGAACAAATTTAATTTGTTTAAACAATTTTCTTTTGTTTATATATTTTATTTCCGCCGTTTTTCGAAAGATTGAAGTATTTTTAGGTGCTACTTTGCTTTATAAGAATACTGTCTGATAAAGATAAAGAGATGATAAAGAGCGCTCATTCTGCCTATTTCGGATAAAATTGTTTGAATAATCCTAAATTAGTTATTGAATGACTAAGCATTCAATAATGACCGACTAATAATTATACATGGAAAAAAATTTTCAGAAAGCGTTAATAAACTGCAATATTACGTAAAATTCAAATTTGTCACTTATGCGTTTACTTTGGGCACCCATAAGAGTGGCTTAAAGTCGTTTACCCTCAAAATTCATGACTGACACATATTCAATGACGAATTATGAACAATATAATGGCACACGGAATTATTTGTAACATATCACCGCCCATGAAAATCATGGTTTTTTGCTTTCATCTTAGCATATAATGAAAGTTTACGAAAATATTTCAAATAAAAAGTGTAGGTCTTTCAAAAATACATATTTTATGTACAATACATTTTTACCCTACGACTGATAGTTTTTGAGAAAATGGATGCAGAAGTAGGCATTATTGCTCAAACGAAGAGAGCAATGGCAAACAAATTCACTTCACATGAAGGGTCTATTTTATCAAAGGCTACAACTTATATTCAAAACTTTTTTCTCTTAGATAATATTTATCGAAATACTGTAACATAACGAAATATTGGAAAGGGGTAGGAGGAAGGAATGTGACCCTAATTATTTCTATGACCAATCACAGGGGTGCCCTGCCGCCACCCCCACGAGAAGTTGGAAAGGGTCAATGATGTGACCGACATTATTTCTGTGATCAGTTACAGGAGTGCCTTCCCGCCCCTCACGAGATGTTGGAAAGGGGCAGGGATGTGACCGAAATTATTTCTGTGACCAATTATTTGGGTGCTTCCCCCCGCAAAAAGCTGGAAAGGGGTAATGATATGACCGAAATTATTTTTGTCAACAGTCACGGGCGTGCCCCCCCCCCACAAGAGACATTGGAAAGGCTTAGCGATGTGACCTACATTAATTCTGTGACTATTCACAGGAGTGCCAAAAGTTCTATTCCAAGCAACATTTGACGTCTTACTTCTTAGTTTTGCCTTTTCTGTGTTTTCTGCTTTTTGCCCTTTGAAGACACTGTTACTGTTACAGAGTAAAGTAAGAAGTAAAATTTATCAAAACAGAACAGCAAAAATCATAATTTCCCGAATTTTGGATTTAGGACACAAAATATCTGATATTTTTGAATTTTGTGACTTTATATTTTGTAAATATATATTATTTTAGCTTCTTAATAAAAATGTTCAGAAAAAAATTAAAACTTTGAGAAATTTATTTTATATAATAAAAAATGAATTTCCCTATATGAAGGAATATTGTTTAGCGACGATGAGATTCACAGGAAATCTTCCTCATATTACTATGAATCTTAAAAAAAAAGGAAAAATCAAAGGTGGTCTTTTTAAAAAAATCACTTTTAATTTTCTTCGAAAAATTTACGCCTTTTCTTCAATTTTGGTCATTTTGCAAGTTTCTTTGAGGAAGTTGGAAGGGCGAAAATTTCACTACAAGTCACAGCGAAGGAAATTAAATCATGTCAATTGATGTCCAATATACAACTTTTTCAAGAAAATTGTCGATAACAATTCCGTGACATCACAAGCGTCCGGCTGTCCGATTTCATATGAAAACATTCATGGATATAACGTGGCAGATATTCTTAATTTTGAGGCTCAAACTTTTTCTTATAATCAGCTACTTAAAATATCGCGATGAAACAAGTTTTAAAAAGTATTTGCTTAAATTAGCATAAGAACAATGATTCCAGTATTGTTCGACTGAGAAAAAAAATCTAAAAAATAACCCAAATGCCGTAAATAAGTATGTTAATTTCCTTTTTGATATTCTAAATAAATATTAGTCAAAAGTGCATTTCAATGCGTTTTAACGAGCAAGACATTGCAAAAATGCAGGAAAATGTGATTTCGTAAAAAAAGTTACACTCAGCTACAAATATGGGTCCTTTTCTCTAAATGGGTGAACCAATAATGTATCCTCTGCATTTTATGTATCAAATATTTCAGGAAAGAATGAATTTTTTAAATAATAATCGAACTTTGTTGGTTGTCCAAAATATCACAATATTTAAATATATTACGTATATCCTAAATAATTATATTCAGAATGGAAAGAGTACAACACTTTTGAATGCCCAAAAAATTATTTAGAATACTTTTTTAAGTTCTTCTAACCTTACAGTACATCTGACTTCGTCGATTCACTGTACATGAATTCTGTTCAACTCCTGGAATTTCCTTTGAGGTAATTAAAAGTGAATTTTAGTAAATTTGAGAAAATTCACATGAATTTGAAGAAATTTGAATAAATTCAAGAGGATTCAAGTGAACTTAAACAAAATATTAATAGAATTCAACAGAAATGAAGAGAATTTTAGCGAACTTAGAGGAATTCAAGTAAATTTTCGTACATTTCGTACATTTCAAGAATTCAACAATTCGAGAAAATTCACGTAATTTTCGATGGACTCGACAGAATTTGAGGATAATGATTGGCCTTCAATAAGTGTAAATTAATACAATAGCTTCAATTTTGGAGAAATTTCAAATCACAGAAACTTCTACGTACATACTTTGTGTTATCTAAAAGTAAATTAGCTTCAAATTTCATCGATCACAGAATAAAATATTTCTTTTCAGAATTGTAAGCTTATCAACTTGCATTACTTTCGAATCGGACAAGTTTACTTAACTTAAACTTCGAAAAAATAGTTACTGGATTCATGGAAATGATTTCCTTTGATTTAGATATTTCTTTAATTCAAGAAGATATTACATTCCAATGAATAAGAAAATTCTTGAGTTAGAGGAATGATTTCTTGGAAGCTAAGAACCTAGTTTCTTAGAATGTGTTTTTCGCACCCTGAGAAATATTTTCTCTTTCAATGAATTCGTTTCTTTCAAGTAATAGATACGTGTATAAATGAAGTAATTCATCCATGTGTGGATCGAGAATTTTTGGTTTCATTGAGTCAAAGAAATGTTTTTTGAGGATAAATAATTATTCATCAATTTGAAAAAAATGCTTAACAGATGCTAAGTCTTGACACGATTGTTGCAAGTAAATAATTATGCAAATTGAAAAAATGTTTTTTTTTCAATCAAATATTGGCGTCTTTCATTGAAAGAAATCCTCATTTGAATAAATAATCTGCAATTAATTAATTAGAACAAATATTTAGGCTGCACTTCTTTGAAGCAAGGAATCACATCTTGCACTTTTGAAAAACGTTTACTTCAGCCAATCGATATTAATTTGATTGAAGGAACAATTAACTTTATTTGAACTTACATTTGACTATATCCACTATACCTATAGTTTTTGAACACAAATCTCTTTCTTCTTTCAATCAATAACAACGTTCATTCACTCGATATTTCATTGGCTACAATAATTATTAATTTGTTTCCATAAATTTATATTTTCGGTTTAGACTCTAGATATAACTATTTTTTTGTATTGAAAATTAAAGAAACATGTTATAGGACCGTATTCACTACGATCATTTCATTAAATCAAGTAAATATTGTCTTTGATTCAAGAATTTCTCGTCTCACTGAGGGTTTTTCAATTCAAGAATACTTTTTAGGTGCTAGCTTCTTCCTATGAATTTAACTTCTTGCAAAGTTGAAGAAAATTTCAATCTTCTGATCCACCATTTAGTTTCAACTTCATTCTTGTTCAAACTGAAATCTTTTTCATTTGGAATTCTTATTAAGTGGGACGGATTTTCAATTCAAACTAAATTCCGAACGGAAAACTTTGAAATTTTACATTTTTCTTATGAATAAAAGATGAGTGCTCCCTTTTTAGCATTGTTCATTCTTGGAGCCATTCACATTCAGAGATTCCTTAATTCGTAACTTCAACAGGAATTTGTTGCTGACTTTCTGTAGTTGCAGAGAGGGTGAAATCTGGACTGGTGCTGTTGAGAATCTCGGAATTTTCTATTATTGGCTTCAAGTGACGATTGAATCAAGTGATTTTCGTTTATCATCATTGTTTCGCCTGAAATGTTTGAAGTCTTACACGATTCTGTTTATATTTACCTTTTATTTAAAATGCTTCTTCCAAGTCTTACTTCAATTTCTGATAATTACTGTGATTTGTCAAATTCGCGGTAATATTTACATTGTTTTTGTCATTTTGCACTGAAATATTGTTAATCCTCAGAGTGACATTTATTTTAAATAATGTTACCATACTTTTTATTTCATATCTTTGACTATTTGCGTCTCATAAAGATGACGTTGTGAACCCCACGATGATTTCCGATAACAGCATTTCACCCAATGGATCAATCAAAATTTGTCCCGAAGCAGAGACTGTCCAAAATCAAATCTTTACTATAGAATACCCTCTTGACATGGATTGTTTTGATAGTCACTCGCAATTACCCAATAAAAACTACAATTTATTGTTTGAAATCCAGGATCAATTAGTGCCTTTGTATGTCTCCAAAATGTCGGAATTACTCCAGTCATTTTGTTCATCTTGTTATAGCTTGATAGATATACGAGGTCTGTCCCAAAAGTATCCGACCTACCTCGATTTCTCGGCGCTTGATTTATTCTTCGTCATCCGGAG
>JAUMHM010000085.1:61558739-61573242 GCA_032362435.1 Melikaiella ostensackeni
CGCTTACAAGGATAAGGCTGCATACTCTGGGAGGTCGCCCGGTATCCCAGAGTCACCGTTAGAGACACCTTACCCAGATGCCATTCAGCTTTCGGCACGGTTGTTCACGCCTTAGCTTGAGGGTTTTTCCTGCGAGACCATCCCTGGACAATTGTACGCGACTGCTTATCAACCTTTGTAACCGTATTCAGCAGAAACCCTCGGTACAGGGACCTTCCATCCACAACCTGAGGACGCGTTCGGTTACTTTGTCATAGGCCCATCGGTTCGACTCCAAAGGAACCGACCCAAAAAGCGTATATAGAACACGCCCTTGAAGCCTAAGCGTAAGGAAAAATTGAAAATTGACCAAAAATATTCCTGAATCAGATAAATCCAGTAACAAAGAATAATCTGCATCTTCGAGACTCGAACCAGGCGAAGAAAAACATAGTTCATTTATAGATAAGATAAAACGGTTACGTCAAGGGGACACTCGTATGGTAATCAGCAGAAGTAAATTCAATGATACTCCAAGTCTTGATACAACAGCCAGTTTCACATTAGGGAAATGTTTACTCGGAAATACTGACTCTGAATTCGAAGAATTGGAGTTTGAAAATAGTACATTTTTCTACAAACTTTTTAGTGCAAATTCAACAGTCTTTTTCGCAGATAAAACCTCATGCCCAGAAGAAAACCCAGAAGAAACCCTTCATAAAATTTAGCCAACACATTCTCACTTGCCAAATACAGGTAACTCTAACACGAACAACCAATCGATAAGTGAACCAAATATTAAACCTAACACAGTCATCCTCAACGCAGCGGTAACATTTGTGGAACCAGTAATATCAGGTTCTTCGCAGTCAAGCGTGACTGATACTGTCCCACAAACAGAGGGTACAGTACCATCAGACGATAAACAGGCAATAATGTTATATCAGCAACAAGAAACGTAATTACGTCCACCCCAAAATTCCCAACCAGAAATATTGAACTCAGATGGTCGTTTGAACGCATCTACGTCCCAAAACCTGTTTAATATTTACACTAATGCAGGGACACCTGCTGCGTCAGGCTAGCAGACCAATCCCCCGAACGAAGATCAACGAGGAGATAAAACAATGTCGCTCCCGACTAACGAACAGGTATTTCTTCGAAACGCACTCTAAATCGTCCCATATTTCAATGCTTCTCACAAAACGTCACTTACCATATTTATTGGAGCATGCAGAGAAGCCAAATTAATGCTCCTTTTAAATGCGAAATGTAATTTAGCGCGATTATTAAGAAGTAAGCTCGCGGGCGAAGCAAGAAAATGTATATTCGGAAATACGTACACAAATCTTGAAGACTTTTTTAATAAATTGAAAACGATCTATTGGCGGTCAAAAACCATCTATCAACCCCAAGGTGAATTAGGAACCACTTATGTGTGGGAGAACTACAACGTCCTGTCTTACGCGACTCGCGTACAAGAAATTGCCTCCTAAATTTTAGATGCCCACAAGGCCAGTAATGGAAGTCATGTAGCGAACGAATTCGCTGAACAATTAGAAGAGGATATTATAGACTGCTTCATGAGAGGAATGAAATCTGGACAAGAAATAAGAATCGGACAAGCTGATACATTTCCAGAAATTTTCGAAAAAGCAATACGAATTCAGTGTCGATTAGTAGCCAATAAAAAATTAAGAAAAGAAAATCGTCGCAATCCCCTTCCTGAACAACCAGAAAAATCTTTCAGAAATCAAAAAGATTTCGCTAAAACTACCAAAATGAATTATCTGCGTGATATTTCGCTCATCTGTCTGATCTGTTCAATAACTGGTCATGCTGCAGCAATCTGTCGTTAACGCTTTCGAAATTTCACAAATAACCCTGGTCGAAATCCCCGACAAAGCAATTGAAAGAACTCAAGATATCTAGGTCGATCAGGTATGAATAGACGCTACACAGTTGGCCAAGGGAGAAACTCGTGGAACCTTAACAGAGGTCAAGGACTTCAGGTAAACAGATACAATAACCAGTCTCGCCCAAACCTAAGTCAATACAACCAAGGACAAAACTTCATCCGAAACGAAAATATTATTTCAACTCAGAATTTTAATCAGAATCGAAGTTCCAATCGAAATTTTAATCTAAACCAGGATTTTGATCCAAACATGAATTTGTATAGGAATTGCAATTAAAACAAAAATTCCAGTCAAAATTTCAATTAAAATTCAAATCTCAATCGGAATCAAAATTTCAACCAAAATCCGAATTTCAATCGAAATTTAAATTTTAATCAAAACCCGAATTTCAACCGATACCAAAATTCTAATTAGAATTTCAATGAAGATAGAAATTTCAACCAAAACTCAAAGTTCAATATAAATCAAAATTTTAACCAAAATCAAAGTCCAAATTCAACCAAAAATCGAAAATACAAACCGAATCCTACTTATAATGGATCTCAACCAACCAAGTTCAAAATCAAAACTCATCAGTAAAATGCAGTTATTGCAAAAATTCGGGATACTTTCTACAGGATTGTGAACTTAGAACGAAGAACGAGGAACGTTACCAACATCAGGGCCAGCCTCAGCAACTTTCGAAAAACTACAAGGAACTCTCCAGTATGGGTGCGCAGCGTGAGACTCGAAAGAAGAAACATATGCACTAAGTTTAGGTCACGATAAAGTAGATCTGGTACATTTGAGCATGAGTAGTGCAATCCCTAATATAACTTTAACGGCAGAAGGATTACAAAGAGAAGTTGAAATGATGATAGACACAGGTGCACGTCCCAATTTGATTTAAAAAAATTTAATTCTTCCAAACACAAAAAGTAATGAATAGGCTCGTTTGAAATTAACTGGGATAAATGAGCACCCAGTATGTGCCCTGGGACAGGTGAAAATCAATATCTTCAGTAGTCCTACAGTATTTAACATGATTCCAGATGAGGTTTCAGTACATCATAATGGTGTATTAGGGACAGAGTTTTTCAGGAATAATTATGCGAAAATAAACTAAGCAGGAAAACAATTGGAAATTAATGATGCAGAATATCCTTTTAATTCTCATGAAACTATCACGCTACCATCAAGATCAATATCTAGCTTTTATGTCAATATAAAAAATAAAGATAAGAAGACAGGGTATATACCACAACTATCACATGACCCGTTAGTTCTTACTTTTCTTTCAACCCAATTTGTTCAAGAAATATTAACCAACAAAGCATACACCATCAATCATAATCAAACTAACAATATTTCAAATAATTCATATCACAGCAGAATAGATAGAATAAAGCAGTTACTACATTTAGATCATTTAAACCAAGGAGAAGAGGAACATTCAAATAAACTCATTTCATTACATGCGGATGCATTCCATGTACCAGGTGAACCACTAGGAGCGAAAAATATATTTAAAAATATATTACAATTCTAACGATTGACAAACAACTGACTTTCACAAGGCAATACAGACATCCAACGGCACATTAGGAGGAAATTATGCGACAGGTCAATGAACTACTCGCAGATGAAATAATGAAACCCTCTCAATCTTCATATAATAGACCGGTTTGTATACTACCTAAGAAAAACGGAAAAAATCGAATGATTTTGAATTTTAGAAAGCTTAACGAAAAAACTATCGACGATTCTTATCCCTTGCCTAATATAATTGACGTATTAGATCAATTAGGGTCAGCACAATATTTTCTAGTATTCGATCTCGCTTCAGGTTTTCACTAAATGAGAATGGGTCCGGACGACTCACATAAAACAGTATTTCCCACATCATTTGGACACTAAAAATATAATGGAATGCCCTTCGGACTGGAAAACGCTCCTGCAACTTTTTAGCGTTAAGTGGACCTCGTACTAACAGGATTACAAAGAACTGAATTACTTGTATATTCAGGTGATACTGTTTCCTACGCTAATAGTTCAGAAGAACACGAAGAAAAATTTAACTAGTTAATGGATCGATTACAAATGCAAATCTTAAACTACAGCCAGATAAATTTGATTCTTTAAGATCAGAAGTCACATATTTAGGTCACATCACTGATAAGGACGGAGTTCGTCCAGATCAAAAAAAGCTTCAAGCAGTTAAGGATTTTTCGACCCCCAAGAATATTGAAAATATTGAACAATTCTTAGGTTTGGTCGAATATTATCGAGGTTTTGTCAATGGAGTCTAAAAAGTTGCATATCCATTAAATCAACTTTTGAAAAAAGAGGTTATTTCTAATTGGACAAGAAAATAACAATGTGCATTCGATACATGAAAAGAGAAACTTGCGAGGAGCCGGTATTGTAACGACCAGACTTCTCAAAACCATTTATAATAACGACAGATGCATCAGGATATGCAGTAGGAAAAATTTCATTCGAAGGAAAAATTGGCAAAGACAACCCTATATCTTATACTTCACGGACTTTAAATGATAATGAAAAAAATAAGACACCCACGAAAAAGAAATATTAGCTATTATTTCCTGTGTACAGAATTTTCTTCCTTATGTATATGGGAGAAAATTTACCTTGGTAACCGACCATAAACCATTGGTATAGTTCCAAAACTCGAAAGACCATTATTCACGCGTCACAATGCGGAGACTCAAATTGGCGAAATACGATTTCGATGTAGTTTATGAAGTGGGAAAACGTAACGTCAACGTGGACGCTCTTTCAAGAAATCCAGTTGATAATTTTGAGGAAACAGAGGAAACTGAAGTGAAATTAATAAGAGAAAATGACCTGAAATATAATTCGCATCCTAAAAATGATCATATGGTGGCAGAAGATTTATATTGATATGAGGAACCAAATTATAATTATATTGAGGGGAAAAATACGAATAGTAAGGAATATGAACAACTGGAAGACGATAGTCATTCTAAAAACTATTTAATGCAAATGACGAAACATGATGTAAAAAGAATTCTGTCTATTATTAGTTCGGAGATGTCCTGTCAAAAATTCGAATTTTATCTGAAAAATTGAATATGAGTGGCAGTATTGAGCCTATAAATGAAAAATATGAAGCTATGCAAACTAGGGGGCAATAAAAAAGCAAAATGAGGTAAATAATGAACAAATTAAAAGTCATGTCGAATTATAAATATCCCCCTCCCTTCCCACCTGAAAAATTAAAGTGTAAATCCAGGAAAGAGAAGACGAGGAAGGCATCAAAAATTCAAGGAGAAATTATTAAAATAAAAAAAAAAGACCGAAAATAGGAATAAATAAGCCAAATGGATTTCAAAAGAAAATGAATGAAAAATATAAACAAATCGAATTTGAGGAAAGCTCAGAATCTGATCCTGGATATATTATTGGACAAAAGTCAGGTATTAAAAATAAGAAAAAATAAGTTAGGAAAGAAAAAAATGATAAAAAAAATACAATGTAAGTAATGATTAAGAATAATTTTCAGAATCATCAAGTAATGAAGAAGAATTACATTTAATGGCAAATATTGAAACGCAAAATCACGATAGAAACGAAAAACCATTTGTGCCAAATATCTCAGAAAACTCGGACAAAAATGATTTATATGAAAATCGTCCTCCCCCCGAACCACCCCCTCATCTGGCCACAACATCCAGATTAGTAAATCAACCGACGAAAAATGTAATACAATGCCGCCATCAATTAACCATGAAAAAGGATAATTATACCTACATATTTCCTTACCACATGACGTATTAGAAATTTTGGGCAAAGGAAATGTTAAAATAATGATAAAATGTAAATCCAAAGTCGTTCATATTAATAGATATAGAATCTCGCACATAGCACATTGCACTAAAAATTAACATTGAATAAGAATATATACTTGTTGAAATTTAAACAACAAAAGCAGAAGAGAAAGAAAAAGAAAAATTTTAACAACAATGAATTCTCTTGAATTACGGACTCTGTATCAAAATGCAGACTAAGCTGCGTCAAAAAATAGACATATTTTGCAACTTAATCGTCTCACATGTAAACATATACGCACTATGGCCATATTCAATTTTCAACGGAATATTTGAACCAGATGTTTATAATCTCTTAGTTTGGTTCGAAATGCTAGGAAATGAAGACACGATTAAGGATATAATTTTAACAATTAAAACCAGAGGACTACATAAGCAGCCATTTTGGAGCTTCCAAACTAAGTATATATTTATTACTCTTGAGAAATTATTAAAACAAAAATCAAGAGCAGAAATTACTGCTAACTAGGAATTATCCCTTTCCCAGGTAGTGGAAATCGGAATCAGGGAGATCTGCACCCCTTGATCAAAATCAGGCATGAGTGCTGTATGTAGTCAGAAAAGTGAAATTTCATCTCAAACATTGCCTCATCTGAAAGGTAATCAGTAAATTTAACCTCCAGTGAGTTCTATCAAGTTGAATCCAGAAACAAAATATTTTTCATTCGTCTAAACGGAATCCCGAACCTCCGGTAACCGTAAGGAAATTCTTGAACCCTTCAAGTAGTTGGAATACCGAGCCTCCCGTAACAACTAGTAATCCGGATCCGAGTTGAAATCCCAACCTTCCAGTACATAACCACTAGGGATAAGGTCAACCAAAATATAAGATATATCGAAGTTCAAGGAAAATAATTGAACGAAAAGTATTTTTTTGAACAAATCCTTAATTGAAGAAAACGATAAACTCAAATAATAAAAAAATGAGTTAAATAAAAAATGTAACGTAGTTATAACAAGTGGAAATTTCGAAGTCAGGAGAAACAAGAGAGTTAAAAAAATTGAAAAATATATTATTTCAAAATCCGAGAAATTCCAAAATAATTGATTTAATATCCTGAAAATTTTTTGAAAAATATTCTAAATTCAAAAAATTCTGAAATAATTGAAATCTAAGAAATAGGAAGAGAATCGGAATGCAAGAAGTTCGGAGAATATTAGAATAATTCTCGATTAGTTTCCATAATTTGGTGGTCAAAGCAATCGACTGGGAATAGACTGCTGTGAGTTCGATTCCCAGAGGAACGCAGAAGGATTAATTTTTTTTACAAAATAGATTTTTTTTCTCAAATTCCAATTCTGAAGAAAAGAAAATCAAGTATAAATGTCACAAGAAGAATTTCAAAAAAACGTTCCTTAGTATTCAGTCGAAAAGGAGGAAATGTCAAAGAAAATATTTATTAAAAAAGAGAAAATCATCCTGAGACTGAATGAATCGCACCCAAAAAGTAGAAAAATATTTAAACACAAAAATTGTTAATATTTAGAAGAATCTGATTCCAATTTTGAAAATTCTTCAAAACAAAAGTCAACGATAATCAATACTCAAAAAATATTTTATGGGAATAGTTTTAAATAAAGTCGAAATCACTTGAAAAATTGAAATAGGAAAAAATAAGCAACAGGAATAACAACTTCACTTAAAGCTTTAGTTTGTTGTTCCTTTTGATTTTATACGTATTGAACGACAAGTAGTCATTTCAACTCGATGTATGTAAAGAAACTAGATTTAAAAATCTGCCTCATAATGAAGAAGGAATCCAAGAGATACTTATGCAGGAGAATATAATTGGATACCGAGAACAGTGGACTAGAAGAACGAAAGATATTAAATTGAGATTCCACATATTAGAAAACGGATCAACATTACTAATACTTGAATTATTACAGGAAACTTATGATGTGAAAAAAAATGAAGAAGCCAATAAAAGTAGTGCAAAATTCAATTATCGATACCCTTAAAATTGTTAAGTGAAAAATAAACAAAACAAACAAGTACGAAGAGAAACTTCTTTCCAAAACTTTCTCCAATATTTTTCTCATCACTGAATTACTCTGATAATTCTCCCAAAAAAAAAATGAAAATCTATACTGATACGGATTTCTGTTTTCCAGGAATCATCCAACCGAGAAGCACCATATGTAAGAAAGCTATTATCGTAATCAATATTCGTTTGATCATTTTTATTTAGGTCTTTGAAACAATCAAGAAATATTTTAGAGTGAATTTCCTTTCATGAAAATCTGTGTTAGAATAATTGAATACTGTAAATGTAAAAAAGAATCAAATTTCCGCATTCCAAAAGATCAACATGGTAAATTTATACACCAAAGGAACAAACTAATCAACAATATCATTAAAATAAAGTATTTATCAAAGTAGTACATTAGATATTTCCAACTTAAGAATTGAATAAATTGTCGAGATCACGTTAATGTATAAGAAATTATTAAACAAAAGTTTGAGTAAATTCGAATGGTAAAAAAAAATATATAAAGTACAGCCAATTCAAATTTATAAAACTGAAAAGATAATTTCTCTATCCGAAACTTTTTGTATCTGAATGGTTGAAGTCCGTGCATGAAGCACTTATAGACGACATTTACACTTCAAATAAGCTTTCCGAAATAATCAAAATTGAAGATATCCTGAGAAAATTATAATATTGAGATTTAAAAAAATTCCGAAATGTATATTATTTAACAAATTGGGGAAAAATTCAAAATTTGCGAACATTTTGAAGGTAAAAAATGAAAATCCTGAAAAAATTGCAAATCTTCATTGTTTCTCAACCGGACACCCCTGCTATCAAAAATTGGTATCGTGCTGAAGCTTAAAATTTAGCAAATTTTATCTTTTTTTCAGAACTATTGGGTGGTTGTGGAAATTCAATATTGCCGAATAAATATGGCCCCGAGAGTCAGGAAAAACATAGATGAACAAATTACTTTAACAAAAAAATTATGAAAGTGTCGATTTGAAATACTCTTTTTGGGCTCAAATTCTACGTTTGCATAGGTACTTCGACGAACCATGTGACACATTGCAAAATTTAAAATGGTGGATCCAATATGGCGGCTGTATGACAACGATTACGCGCCCTGCAACTAAATTTCTTTAAATCGGCTTGGAGATAGTTACTAGGAGGTTTTCGAGGTCGCTGACTACGATTATGTAATCAGAATTTTGAAATCCAAGATGGTGGGTCCAGTATGGCGGATTTATGCCAAACAATCCAGCATTCAGTGACTCTGATTGCTGAAATCGGCTTGTAAATGATTGCTAGAAGGTTTTTGTGGTCGCTCATTGAGATTATGCAGTCAAAGTATCAAAATTCGACACGGCGGATCCAATATGGCGGATTCGCTCCAAACATTTCAGCTTTCAGTGACTGAATCTGGCGCCAAAATGATTACTTGTGGCTTTGCGAGATCACTGATCACAAATCGATGACCAGATCGTCAAACTAAAAGAAAATAGACTCAATGTGCTAGTTATCACCAGAAGTTACTTCGAAGCAATGATTTTTCAATACTTGTGGGACTGCTGGAGCGTTGTCAAACCTTCTCTTCTGAAAACTACTAACTTTTTGATGCTCTCTTTTACTGTAGAACAAGGTCGTTATATTCTGAAAATGCTTTTGACCCCATACAGTAAGTTTTTCGGGAGTTAGAATGACTTCAGTTGACTTACATAAAAGACTGTTCCGTACTGCTTCTCTTTTGAAAATTGCACAAATACCATCTGAAGCACTTTGACCATGCGCAGTTGCATAGAAACTCCAATCAGCTTTGATACCAAAGTCATCTCCATGATGAATGAGATAAATCATCTGAAACTTATTCTCGAAATGTTGTTTCGTACCATCGCTAAAATAAATTATTTTCTTCACGCGAAGACTTCGTCTTACATGTGATATTAACATTTTTCGGACTGTATAAACTGCAGCTGTATCTTTGTGTGTGCTACTCGTATCTGATAAGAATACTATCCCTGGCGAAAGTTTCAAATTGGAATTCATTCCAAATCATTCCGAAATAATCCGAATGATTCCGAAATCTGTATCCGAACCAATCCGAATCATTTCGATCTAATCCGAAAAAAGTTCTCAATTTCGTTCGATTCAAAATCAGTCAAACATTAATCCGACTCAATTGTTTCTTTAGAGAAAACAAGTGAATAATCGCAATCAGCGACCTCAAAAAACCCCAAGTAATCATTTCCAAGCCGAATTGAACAATTTGTGTTGCTGGAAGCTGAATCGCCGACATACAGCTGACATATTGGATCCGCATGTTAAATTTTGATATTTTGACTGCAAGATCTCAATCAGCAACCACGAAAACCTTCTAGCAATCATTTACAGGCCGATCTCAGCAATTGGAGCCACTGAACGCTGGGTTGTTTGGCATAAATCCGCAATTTTGGATTTCATTATTCTGACTACATAGTCGTAATCAGCGACCTAGAAAACCCCCGAGTAACTTTTTCCAAGCCGATTTGAGGAAATTTAGTTGCCCGGAGCATAATCGTTGACATACAGCCTCCATACTGGATCCACCATTTTAATTTCGCAACGTGTTATATGGTTCGTCAAAGTACCTATGCAAACGTAGAATTTAAGCTTGTAAATGATTGCCGGAAGGTTTTCGTGGTCTCTGATTGAGATCCTGCAGTCCAAATATCAAAATCCAACATGCGGATCCAATATGGCAGCTGCGTGTTGGCGATTCAGCTCCCAGCAACACAAATTGTTCAATCCGGCTCGGAAATGATTACTTGGGGTTTTTCGAGGTCGCTGATTGCGATTCTGCACTTGTTCCCTCTGAAGAAACAATCGAGGATCACTGAGGCCGAAGTTCACTTGTTCTGTCTAAAAAAATGACTGAGAATCGTAAAGGCAGATCCAACTGAGAATCGCAGAGGCAGAGCGTCTATTGTTCTCTCATGAAGGGCAACTGAGGATCATAGAGTCATAGTTTCACTTGTTTTCTTTAAAGAAACAATTGAGAATCACTAAGACCGATCTCCACTTGTTCTCTGTAAAAAGACAACGAAAGATCGTTGATGCAGAACTCCACTCGTTCTTTCGCAAGGAGCAACTGAGTATTGCAGAGTCTGAGCTCCACTTGTTTCTCCTAAAAAAAGACAATTGAGGAACCCTAAGGCCAATCTTGACCATGGCTGTGATTTACCGCAGTTCTACTTGGAGCCGGTGTCATTTTCATGCATGGCAGTCGCTCCCAGGGGGACCCAGCGGTGGTTGTTTGACAAATTTTTAAATTATATATATATATTTGTGGATTATTGAGTGAGATAGGTTCCCAGCAAAATATTGGGTAACTTATATTTTACAGAAGATAATATACTACAAATAAAGTATTCATCGTGAATGGTGTCTTCAATAGGAGAAATTCCCACTACGCGTAAATAATATTTAAAAACCCTGCAATATTCGCATGTAAAAGAACCTACCTGGGTCGGTAAATGTGAAGTGACAGCTCTGTCGCTCTATTACAGTTAAAATATAAAATAAAGTTGTGAAGATTTTAATTGAAAAGTGCAAATCTCTATAAAATTGTGACATGTTTTGAATATTTTTCATATTTAGATTTGAAACTACTACTCAAATTATATTATAATTAAAACAATTATCTATACGATTTATTCCGAAAATATTCTCTAGCGAGATATGTGCCTGAAGATTTGCATTTTCACGCTGGCAAGATTTCCAGCAAAGACCTCGCCGGGATCCTGTACAGCATTCCATTTTTTCAGAATGTTGTACATATATTTTATTCATGATATTATTAAAACTGGAAATTTGAAAAAAGTACTTGAAGCAGCATATGGATAGAAAAAAAAACCTGAAATAGTATGCGAAAGGAACGGGAGTTGGAGATGAATGCGGAATGAACAAAGTATAATCTGATACCCTGTTACTCTATTGACTCACCAACAATACAAGAGTATACGCAATAATACAATAGTATACGCAATAAAATCATTTTTCTTTTATCATATTAGATCTAGAAAATAGTTGTGTTTTAATTCTGCATCTAATCATTACTATTGGTTTCTGAAAAATAGAAATGGTGCACCCGGTTCTCAGTCAGTGAGTGATATGTTCAAAATTGATTGGGGAACAGTCTTGGCGAGTGAGAGAAATATGATAGTCGTGGAAATTGATGGCAGAGGTAGCGGTGGTCAAGGTTATGAATTGATGCACGAAGTTTACCACCGACTGGGCACAGTAGAAGTCGCCGATCAGCTAGAAGTTACAGAGTAATTAAATTTAGAAATCACCGAAAAGAATAGGTGTATTACTCGAACTTATCATCTCACTTGAAATCATTGATGACAGGTACCTACGAGACTCATTGCACTTCGTCGATAAGCGGCGCGTTGCCATTTGGGGATGGAGCTATGGTGGTTTTGTAGCTGCACATGCATTATCCTACCCTGACCAAGACGTCTTTAACTGTGGAATCAGCGTAGCTCCGATTGTCAACTGGGAATTGTATAGTAAGTTAATATCTACTTCTATACAAATGTGTATGCCATAAGTAACTTTTAAAAATGGAGATGCGTTATTTGAAGTAACTAAAACGAATAGCACTATTTCTGGATTCCTTACAATACCGGCGCTGACAGAGTATTTTCATATAAAAGTTTTTCAGATTTTCCAGAATAATTAAAAAAAATTGTAGAATCATTCATTTTTTGCGAAACCTGCATGGAAAGTCCTCTTTTGCGCACCATCTACTGACACTGGGAGGAGGCTTTTGTGAACTTATCGCTGCCTGTGGATGGTGCGCGAGAGAAGACTTTGCATACAGATGCAAAAAAAATAGAGTTCGGCACTTATGCCAAAGGTGACAATGTAAACATTGTCACCTTTGGCATAAGTGCTCTTGTGAAGGTGCAACACTTGCCCTTCGGTTCGTATCCGCTTCACTTCGACTTGCCCTTCGAGCTTGTTTTGCCCCATTACACTCGTGTGGGCATTGCCATCTTCACGTGCTTGTATCGAAAAATACTATTATGTGACGCAAGCATAGTTGGCGTGTTTTTTTCATGCTTGGATTTCGTACTCAAAGTAGCCGTTTCCGTGACAGTGAGTGTTCAGGAGTGGGGGACAGTATACAACAGAGGACTTTTGACTCCTGGGACTTAAGGCTCTTTACCAGAATAAGTTTGTGGGGTCAGATTTTACGGTCGAACGGTTGAATATTTTTGTTCAATCTTTTGCATATGTAATTTAAATATTTCCCTTTCATTTTTCTCATTTTTCTCTATTCCCTTTTCCCTACCAGAGCAGGTTTCTAGTTACACTGTTCCTATTTTTCTCAATATTCGAAAACAAGAGTACAATAGCAGTGACGGTCAATGTTAGCCGTCTCCGGGTTCCGCTGTATGATCCTGGACCCTTGCTCGGCAGACGAAGCGAGGAGACACTTCGTTGAGAGTAGAATGCTACTTTCCTTTTTTTGCAACGGATGGGCCTTTCGCTGTTATAATATTAACGGCAGTTACAAGACCCGAAATAGTGAAGACATGACTCAAGTAAATTTTAATTGACGTCACGATCTAATGGAGGTAATGCAGTCTACTAAAATTCGCTTAATTAATATTTTACCAAGTTCTGGTATATTGAAGAAATTGTAGGATGGTGGTACTGCTGCATTCCAGAAACTGCAGATAAAGTTTGGGAAACACGGAATATGCTCGGCTTGAAAATTATACGTGGAACTGTAGATTGAGTCTTCATGCATTTCTTTAATTATTAATGTACGTAATTTAAAAAAAAATTGTTTCTTTGAATCAATCAAAGTTTGGTTGAATCGAACGAATGAATACACTACTAATACAGTTCACGAAAGCTTGGGTACATTGAAATTTTTCAAAAATTTGTTATCGGTGTCATATCTTTGATAAAATATATGTAAATCTGCTGTGAATGACTCCCAAAATAAGTACCATATTTTTGATCGTTGTTCATTCTGCTGGAAAATATCTACCAATTCTGAGCCAACTCTGTTGATGAATATTTACCAATATTTACCAATATTGGGGTCTTTCTGTCTAATTTTTAGTTTCTAGTTTGCGGAGATTGAATTGATAAATCTTCGTGGAATGTAAAAGTAGTCTTAAATTCCAAATACTCTCAAGACTTCAAATTCACAAACACCAATGCCTTTAAATGCATGCTTACTACATTTTTGCCTGAATGATAATTTAATCGCATCGGCTGGCATCGATTCTATCCGATATTTTATGGCGGGCATTGAAATCTCCGTTTTTTTATTGCCAGTCTATGTGTCCAAAATAACTCCTTCTTACCGGGAAATGAAGGAAACTACCATCTCTTGACAAGATTCAGTTACCTTTTTCCCTCCGCATATTCGGAGTCTTGAGGGTATCTAGAATGCAGGGCAACTTTTACATTCCACGAAGACTTATCAATTCAATCTCCGTGAACTAAAAACTGAAAATAACATAGAGGGACCCCAATGTTCGTAAATGTTGATCAATATTTACCAATCGAGTTCGTTTATAATTGGTAGATGATTTCCAGCAGATTGAATAATAATCAAAAACACTTATTTTGAGAGTCATTTGTTGCAGATTTGTATATATTTGATTAGAGATATGACACCGAGAAGAAGTTGTTGAGAAAGGACCCCGCACCAAATGTACAGTAAATGGCTTTTTGTGAAAAATTCTAAATCTAATTTTTTTTTGTATTTTCG
>JAUMHM010000085.1:61583407-61600754 GCA_032362435.1 Melikaiella ostensackeni
TTAGGTAGCAGAAACTATAAATTGCTGATACTCAGAAACTGATTTTCTGCCTCGAACAATCAGAAAGTCGACTTTCTGATCAACAGCATCTTACTTTCTACGAATCTTGTAGCAGTAATTCGGATTGCTACTACACAGAAAATACTTTCTTCCAGGCAGCAAGTGTGTTTCTGATAATAGATCAGTAATCTGACTTACTGGTACTCGGAATCTATATTCTGAACGGAAGAAATCCCTTTACTTATACTCAGAATATCATCTTCTGAACTGCAGTAAGTGGGTATAGGAAATTGTCTTTCCTGAATGTCAGTAAGCAAATTACTGGCTTGCAGAACAAATTTTCTGAGTAGCAGAAAGTGAAAGCGTAGAGGCACAGAATTTCTGACCGGCAGTATTTAATTTCTGCTATCCAGGAATCACTTTTTAGCGTGAATGTACGATATGAAAAAAAATCAAGAAAAAAAAACGTTGGATTGTAATGTTAAAAAACATTCAAGATTTTTGAAATATCTGTGAAATCTTACACATTTTTCTGGAATCTTCTGAAATTGTTGCGAACGTTTGAAATTTCTGAATTATTTTTGAATTCTCTTGAAATTTTTGATATTTTTTGAAATATTTCGAGGTCTTTGAAATTTTTGTGAAATCTTTGAAATTTTTGTAAAATCATTTGAAATCAGTGAAAACTTTTGAAATCTTTTAAATATCTTTGCAAAACTTTCGTGAATTGTCTTAAAATATTCTCAAATTTTTTGAAATCTTTTAAATATTTTTGTGAAATTTTCGAAATCTTCGTAAATTTTCTTAGAATCTTCGTGAAATCTTTGATATTTTAAAAAAATTTTGTGAAATCTATGAAATATTTGTTAATTATTTTGAAATACGCTATAATTTTTCGACATCTTTGTGTAACTGCCAGTTTAAAGAATATTTGGTAAAGGCCTTTAAATTTGAATAGTTCCAAATTGAACTTCCTCTACATTTGCTACTTTTTTAAGATGCGGATTCTTCCCATTTTATAATTTTTAATTTCAAAGCTTCTACATTTTCTTATAAGATAAATTTGTAACTTTTTTCAACTAGAGTTGGGTGCTGCATTTAGACTTTCAATTTTTAAACTTTATAGTTAGAAATCTTTTGAATTTTAATGTACGTAGGTCAATCACAAACGCTTCAAAATTTGTTAGTTTCTCAACTTGAAAATTTCTTAATTCGAAGAAAATGCCTTTAATTCAGAAGCTTGAATAATTTACTTGAAATAATTAAAGTTTTAAAGGGTTTGAGTAAAAAAAAGTTTCCATATAAATTATTTCTAAAGTTTCTAATTTTGTCTTGTGGGCTTTTGAAGCCAAGTGACCAGGTCGACCTTTAACGAATATAGAAGTGTTAATTCGGGTTGAGTTGCTTAAGTGCTACCTTTGCGGGAGTTTTTCCTAGGCCCCCTAGGGCTTAGAATCAATGGGAAGGGCAGAGTAAAATTGCGCGCCAGTTACCTGAGTACAGTTTCAGCTTTAGCATAGTATATTCCCTTCACGCTTTCCGCCCTATTACTATACTAGTATTATACTCTGCCAAAACTTGTCCTTTGTTCCGGGTTTTGCAGTTTGCACTTAGCATTAAAATCTTCAATTAAATGTATGTTACAAATTGAAGCACGCTCTATATGCGATACCCTTTCTGAAAAAAGTAACGATTTACAGTTCATTTTTTAAAAGATAACAATATTACATTTCACTATTAGTAATTCTAAACGGAATGTACTTTGTATTTCATTTCTATACTTATTTGTAATAAAACTAGTTTTTGACAAAGTCGATCAATGAAAGGAAATATTTTTACAAAAAAATATAGAAATAAATGTATAATAAATAAGAAAATCTAAAATATTTACAAAAATTAAATTTTGTGTCATTGTTTTTGGATGCGAGTAAAATAGCCTTAACTTTTCTTTGAGAATCGCTGCGATAATATCTCCAGCCTCCCTTTTTTAAATGAAATTTTTAATCATGGGATTTAAAAAATCTCTTGTCTCAGAAAAAAATTATAGGGAATTTTTTGGATCCTCTTCTTGACTGCGAATAAGAATAAAAACTGAAATGAATGAATGATTTATTCTGAACCAGTGATATAAAAGTACGAAGTGTCTAGACACTCTAAAGACATGAAAAATATTTGGTCTATTATCACCGAATTTCGGTAAACCTAATCGCCTAAAAAGATGAGTCTGAAGTTCGCACATTTACAAAAAACGAAAAAAACAAAACATAAAATTTTTAAAAAGTCCAAATGTTTTCACTGATTGTGACAGCATTTCATGCCAAATGTACGCGAATAAAGTTTCATCCCTCTAGCACATGTGAAACCCTTCCTTAATTCACCCCTAATGTTTAAAAAATTTAGTAAAAATACACTAATTTGAAAAGTCAAAACTGTTTCATTGATTATGGCGGAATTTCATGCCAAAAGTACTCAAAAAAAGTTTCATCCCTCTAGCACAAGTGAACCCTTCCTTGACCCACCCCTAAAGTTTCAAGAATTCAGCAAAACTACACTAATTTGAAAAGTCAAAACTTTTTTACGGATTATAGCAGGATTTCATGCCAAAAGTACCCCAAAAAAGTTTTATCCCTCCAGCCCATGTGGAACCCTCCCTTTACCACCATCTAACATTTCAAAAATTTAGTAAAATTACACCAGTTAGAAAAGTCAAAATTTTTTCACTGATTATTGCAGAATTGTATGCCAAAATACCCCAAAAAAGTTTCATTTCTCTGGCACCTGAGGTACCCTCCCTTAATCCACCCCTCAAGTTTTAAGAAATCAGTTAAAATACACTAATTTGAAAAGGCAAAATTTTTTCACTGATTATGAAGTACTTCCATAATCAGTGAAAACATTTCGATTTTTCAAAAAAAATTTATATATTTTTTTGTTTTTTTTCGGAAACTTCAGGCGTGGATTGAGGAAGGATTCCACATGTGCTAGAGGCATGAAACTCTTTTGGAGTACATCTAGCTTGAAATGCTGGTATAATCAGTCAAAACGTTTTCACTCTTCAAATTAGTGTATTTTTGCCAAATTTCGGAAGCTACAGAGGTGGATTAAGGGAGTGTTTCCCATTCGCCAGAGGGTTGAAACTTTTTAAGGATTATTTTGGCATGAAGTGCTGCCATAAACAGTGAAAACATTTCGACCTCTCAAAAATTTTATTTTCTGTTTTTTTCGTTTTTTGAAAACTTTAGGGGTGGATCAAGGAAGGGTTCCACATGCGCTAGAGGGATGAAACTTTTTTAGGATTATTTTGTCATGAACTGCTACCATAAACAGTGAAAACATCTCGATTTTTCAAAAATTTAATTTCTTGTTTTTTTCGTTATTTGAAAACTTTAGGGGTAGATTAAGGAAGGGTTCCACATGCGCTAGAGAAATGAAACTTTCTTGGGGTACATCTAGCATGAAATGCTGGTATAATCTGTGGAAACATTTTGACTTTTCAAATTAGTGTATTTTTGCCGAATTTTGGAAACTACAGGGGTGTATTACGGGAGGGTTCCACATTCGCTACGGGGATGAAACTTTTTAGGGATTATTTTGGCATGAAGTGCTGCCATGAACAGTGAAAACATTTCGACTTTTCAAAAAAAAATTTTTTTGTTTTCGTTTTTTGGAAACTTTAGAGGTGGATTAAGGGAGGGTCCCACATGCGCTAGAGGGATGAAACTTTTTTGGGGTACATCTTACATGAAATGCTGGCATAATCAGTGAAAACATTTCGACTTTTAAGAAAATTTTTTTTTGTTTTTTTCGTTTTTTGGAAAGTTTAGGGGTGAATTAAGGGAGGGTTCCACATTCGCTCGAGGGATGGAACTTTCTTGGGGTAAATCAAACATGAAATGCTGGCATAATTAGTGAAAACATTTTGACTTTTCAAATTAGTGTATTTTTGCCGAATATTGGGAACTATAGGGGTGGATTAAGGGAGGGTTCCACATTCGCTCGAGGGATGGAACTTTTTTGGGATTATTTTGGCATGAAGTGCTGCCATAAGCAGTGTAAACATCGCGTCTTTTCAGAAATTTAATTTCTAATTTTCTCGTTTTTTGAGAACTTTAGGGGTGGATTAAGCATGGGTTCCACATATTCCATGTTCCATTTATTTTCTGATTGGCAGGGTGTACATGCCTGTACGGAATACAAACATATGGGAAATCACTGGAAAAAAACGTATCATAAATGTGGGTCTCTTATTACGTGACAAGGAGTGTTGTTCACAATAGTGTTTAATTCAACGGGAGCAAAAATGGAAAAGTTAAAATGTGTTTTTGAGTAACAATTACTTTGTATCATATTATCAAAATTCAATGCAACTTCTTCCTTAAGGAATGATTACATATTTCAGTAAATGAAGACTCATTTAGTGTATTAAACGGGTTATGAAGGCTTCACCCTATCACTTTTGAAGCGCTTTTAATCCCAATTCCTCCAATTTGACAAATTTTAATTAATGTTTTGAATTTTCCAATCTAAAAATTATTCAAACTTGAACAATTTGCATATGTATCATTCCATCCAATTTAAAATAAAATTTCATGTCTATTGGGAAAATTAATATTGACCTAGTTACAAAATTTGCATAAAAATTAATTTAAGTGGAAACACTTTGATATTATCACTAATTTCTGTTTTGCACGAACAAAATGAGAAACAGAATTGCAAAAATATTGTTATTATAATTAAATTAATTTGTTATTTTGTGAAACGCGAAAATATTCCAGCTTCTACTTTACCGATTTTTGAGAAAACAGCGAGGAGCTGTTATTACCCCCAGAACAACGATTTTACCTATAGTGGAAGGGAGTACGAAGAGGGCGCAGCTAGGTATGGCCGAAAAGTAGTTAGCTATATATACCGTTCCCCCACTTCGGCGATACTTACCGCATCTATGTATATAACATCTTTGCTGTATGTTACAAAAATTGTATCCGCATTCCGGAAAGTCGAACATGCGCAAAATAGCAAGCACAGGAGTGCCCGTCGACTGATATTTCCACGGCTTTTAGATTGACAACCACAAGTGCGCCTCTTGGTTGGCAATTCTCATCTGAAAAGGAACATTTGAGAATGGCAAGTAAAGGTGCTCCTATTCCTTGCGATTCGCATCGATACTTTCATTACCAAACGAGCGCCTATTGGTAGCGAAAGCGCATGAGTCTTCGCTGGGCGAGAGCTCCCCTATCCACTCGGTTTGCTGCGCCCAGCTGAACTGATTTCCAAGCGACGTGCAGTCACTTAAAAAGAGTTGGTCGCAGTGGTGGTTGTTGGTACGCTAGAGGTGGGGGTATAGTAGAGATAGAGGCTCGCTAGGCTGAGCGACGGGAGCTCTTTTAATCATTTTGTATCTCTTCCCTCCGTAATGTGCTCTATATCTTTGTGTGCCGATCGGAATCTGGAAGATGACTTCCCCCGGGAATGTCACCAGGATGTGAGAGCGATCTACGATGTGCATTTCTGGAACGCAAGCTAGGGCTCTAGGTGCCAGGATGACGGGCTCTTTTCCGGTGACGGTTGTAGGCTCGGGCAAGTGGATCCTTGGCGGTGAAGCGGGTGGTTCAGAAGGCTGAATGGATTGAGCCGGCTGGGCGAAATCAGTGGGCTGAGCGTGTTGAGTAAGCTGGGTGGTTTCAGCGTGCTGGCCTGTGATCGATGCTCGTCCCGGGTGAATTTTTTTTGCAGCCGGACGTTTGATGTTATGCGCTCGGTAATTAGAGGTCGATGGTGTTAACGCTAGGCGCGTGATAGTCTGCGCCCGGTATTTAGAAGTTAAACAGAGCACCTCTGTTTTCGCCTTCCCGGTTGTGATCCTCGCCCGGGTCGCTTTCCTCTGGAAGACCTCTTGTTCCGCCTACGTTTCGGTATTGATCTGGCAGGAAGGTCTTGGTTCTTCATCGGAGTAGGTCGGCCCAATCTCCCGGAACTTCACAAAC
Organism: Melikaiella ostensackeni; assembly: GCA_032362435.1. NCBI lineage: Eukaryota > Metazoa > Arthropoda > Insecta > Hymenoptera > Cynipidae > Melikaiella > Melikaiella ostensackeni. The sequence continues at coordinate 61,589,392 of JAUMHM010000085.1, forward strand.
CCGTCGATTTCGAGCTCTCGCTCCAGCTTCGTGATTTAAAAATCCAGACTATTGTCCATTTTGCCGGTTGCTTAGTTGGACTAATACTGCCCAGTTGTCAGTCGGTATCAGTTGGGTTCGATTACTGGTTTCGGTGGTGGGGAGCCTGATGGTGGGAGTCCAGTTGGTGGGGGTCCTCCCGGTAGTGTATCAGGTCCTTAACGAGTATATGTCCATTCAGAGCTCCCTTCTTGTTCTTTAAATCGAATATTACGCTCGAGATTTTCTTTATTACGGTGAATGGGCCCTCGAATTTTTCGCCGAGCTTGGCGTTAGAATCGCCGACTTTATTCGACAGGTGATGTGTCTTTTTAAGTACCTTGTCTTCGATTTCAGGAGCCCATTTTCTGCGTCTTAAATTGTAGTGGTCCTGCTGTCTTTGGAAGCTTCTTGCTATCTGGCTTCGGGCAAGTGCGATCGCTGACTGTAATTTGTCCAAACGGTGCTGATGTTTCCCCCTGGTGGGTAATGCGGTATTATCAGTAAAGACGGTTATTGTGGATGCAATACTCTGGGTTCTCGGCAGGGTTGTCCATAACATCTTTGTAGCGCTTTTGGTACCAGTCTTGATCTTCCTTTTTCCGTACAGCGCAGGTTTCGTGAGGTTGTCTGGATAAGGTGTCATCGATGACGTCGTCGGCTCCTCGGCAGTATTTTATTTTGAAGTCCCATTGACTAAGTTTCAAAGCCCATCGAGCTAAGCGTCCTGATGGATTCTCAATTTTATCCAGCCATTTTAGCAATAGATGGTCGGTAAGGACGATAAAATGATAACCTTTAAGGTAGTCCCTCATTTTTCAGATGCCCTATTAAACAGCGAGACATTCCAATTCTATATCTGAGTAGTTGCTTTCATAGTTGTTGACGGCCCGGCTAGCGTAAGCTATGATGCGCTCTGTATTTCCATCTAGTTGAGTAAGAACGGCTTCGAGTCCTTTCCTGCTGGTATCGGTTTGAAGAACGAATTCTTTCGTCCAATCCAATCAGGATTGGGGCTGATGTTAGCCTCCTTTTGAGCTTATCAAAAGCTTTTGGTGGTCTTTCGTCCAAATCTATTGCTCCTTCTTTTTTAATAGCTAGTGGAGTGGTGCTGCTACTCGTGCTACGTTCTTGACGAACCTGCGATACCAAGAGATGAGTCCCAAAAATCTTCGAGTTTCTTTCAGGTTTCTTGGTGGTGTCAGGCTCTGGATTGCTGCAACTTTGTCTGGGTCGGTATGGAGTCCCTTTTCACCCACTACATGTCCGAGGTACTTGAGTTTTGATCGGAACAAATTACATTTATCTGGATTTGGTCGTAGCTTTGTCTCGTAGAGCCTGTCAGAAACGTTTTGTAGAACCTGGATGTGGTCTTCGAAGGTCTTGGTGCAGACCACAATATCGTCCAAGTATGCAAAAGCTTGCGGTGCCATGTCCGGTGTGATGATCCTATCGAGTAGCCGTTAGAAAGTTGAAAGTGCGTTGTGAAGTCCGAAGGGCATGGCGTTAAACTCATAGAGTCCTTTTTCTGGTACGGTGAACGCTGTTAGCGGTTTGCTGTCTTCAGTGAGTGGAACATACCAATAACCGTTTTTGAGATCTATTGATGAGAGGTAGTTTGCGCCTCGTAGTTTGTCTAAAATGGCATTCATTTGCGGGATCGTGTAAGCGTCCTTTTTTGATACTTGATTAAGTCTCCGGAAGACAATGTAGAATCTTGGTCTCCCATCCTTGCGGCGTGTGATCAGGATTGGTGAGCTCCAAGGGCTACTTGATGGTTGGATTATGCCTTCCTTGATCATCTCGGAGACCTCTTTATCGATGATCTCCTGTATTGCTGGGTTCCTCGGTCGGTAGCGCTGTTTTAAGGGTGTTGGGTTCTCAAGACGGATATGATGTTTGGCGAGAGGTGTAACGCCCTTGACTAATGTAAGGTGTTGTAATTGCTTCCTCAGGAATTCTTCGGCGACTGTCTTTTCCTCGGGTCTCAGGTCGGTGATCGGTATGGGTCCTTCGGTTCTGCAGACTTCTCTTAATCAGTAACGGTTCGGTGGGAACACTTTAACTTCGTTAATGCGGACATCTAAGCCTAGAAGAGTTAACAAGTCGATTCCTAGGAGTACCTTGTGGTTGAGAATGTGTAGGACGGAAACTTTGACTTGAATGGTTTTTCCCATTGACTGTAGAAGTCCGGAGAGACAGTCGCCAAGCGGTGCCTCGGTACTGTCGGCCATGACGGCTACGGTGTTGTTTTCTTGGTGTTTCCACCCTTGAGATGAATAACGCTTTGCTGTTTTATCATTAACGTGGGAGCAGACCGATTCTGGGACCACTAGTGCGTTTATTGTGAATTAATCGATTTTGAGTGGAATAAAAATTCTGGGTCCCTTTGTTGGTGCGGATCGAGCCGGATTTGAGTTTAATTGGGTCTAGCCCGTTTCTCGTTTTCCTTGTTCTTACAGGCGCAGTCTTGAGTAAGGATGCCGCCCTTTCCGCATTGCGAGCAGAATGTACGAGGTGGGTTTCGGCAGTGTTTCCATGAAGGACTTTTTTGCTTACAAAGCCAGCATTCTTCATTAGGATTGTAAGCCGGTGTTATGTTAGAGGTAGGTTGGCTTGCTGGTTTATCAACTGCTCCCTGGTTAACTCGTGTCTCCTCTGCCTGCTGGTTTTGTGCTTCCTGGATTTCTTTAACCCTTTGAATAAGTTCGTCCGGTGTCCTGACATCTGGAAACCGGGTGTAAAGGCGTAGTCCTGGCTTAATATTGAAATATAACGTTTCCATGGTTTTTTCAGGGGTGAAGCCTTCGCGTCTTCTTGTTAGGGCCAATAAAGTGGTGACGAAATTTTTGATGGACTCGTTTGTCCCTTGGTGCCGATTGTTGATCTGTTGATCTAATTATCGCAGCTAGGAAGGAGGAAGGTATAATCTTCTCAAACTCTGTTCCAATTCCTGTAGTGAAGTTATGTTAGACGCGCAGTTGCGGCACCAGAGCTGTGCGTCTACTTTTAAAAGTTCCGGAAAACCTCTTAAGATCTGGTTATCGGAAAAATTGTAAGTTCTCTGTAACTCTTGTAATCTTTTCAAAAATCCGTAGACGTTTTTGCATCGGAATGACAGTTCCATTTTCTCATCTGGTCTAGGATTTTGGTAGGTTCGGGTGATACTTCACGTTCCTCCCAAATATCATGGAACTCTTCATGGTTGTTACGGCGAGGTGGGACGGTCTGGTCGGCGGTGTTTGTCTGGTTATTAGTCTCTATTGGAGGTGCGGTGGCGGTTCTAATTATTCGAGCTTGAGTAGATCATGTTGCCATTAAGTTCGTCCTGCATGGCTTCTAGGTCATTAGTCCGGTCGAGGTCCTCCTTGTATTCGGGATCGTCGTCTGGCTTATTTTCGAACAGATTTGGTTGGCTTCTTACGAACGTCACCATTCTGTTTCGGAGCATTGCTACTGATCCTAGTGGGTCGAGGCCAAATTTTCGTAACTCGTCTTCCAGGTCGTCCTTCTGGAGGTTGTAGATCCACGAAACTCCTAGCATGGTGAGACAGTTGCTCTTTTTTTGGCACTTGGTAAAAAGTTCACAAAAACTTCGCTGGTGGCATTCACAGCGCGTTATAGAGTTCACAACACTTGGTGTGGCTCGTAGTAAAGTTCAAGACACGTGGTGGCATTCACTGCACGTGGTAGAGTTCAGAATACTGTATTCAGTGCACGTGATAGAGTTCACAACACTTGGTGTGGCTCGTAGTGAAGTCCACGGGTAACTCGCGTTCGCAGAAAGCGGAGCGATTCGGTATCTGTCAGCGGTATCTGAACAGATGTACACTTGCGGAACTTGCAACTCGCGGTCACTTTATAAACCTCAAAACGGAAATAGGAGCGATTTCCGCGTCTGTCAGCAGTATCTGAGCAGATGTTTACTCGTTTGATGAGCTTACGGAACTGACCTACTGTTTGGCATGGTGCTGCATTTATAGTTGTTTTAAAAGTAGGAGGGGAAAAAGTGGAAAGGGAAAAGAAGAGGAAGGGAGAAAAGGAAGGGAGAAAAGGGAGAAAAGGAAGGGAGGGGATAGTATACGGAGAAGGGGAGGGGATTGCCCCCGTTTTTTAAAGAGAAAAAAAGAAAGTCTAAACCTGTTCGGACGCCATGTAATGATCCGTTTTACCCCCAACTATTCTTAGCTAGTCTTAGCGGACGCTTCAGTCTAAGCCAGAGTTAGGAGATTAGAGACAATTAAAACAGATTTTTTTGGTATGAAAGAAGTATCAAAAATATTTATTCCCTACAACTATTACTTCTCTAATTAATCTTCTATTGTGCGTGTGGTGAGTGCGTGAAGTGTATACGTAGGTGTGTGTATGTGCGTATAATTTACAGTGTTAAATGTGAGTGTGTGTGTTACTCGGTTACATGTTTTTGTGTGTTTGATGTGTTTGTGTGTTTGATGTGTGTGTGTGTGACTCTAGTAGTGTATATGATTTCCGATATTTCCGGTTCCTGAAATTTTAGACGAAGGAGAAACAATGTAAAAATACGAAAATTTGGAGTGTTACGCATTTAGACATTTACAGATATTTAGTTGACCGTTATGTTGTAACATTACTCGGGTCCTATATCTTTCCCTCTGCGGTCGGAACCGAAAATTGCGGAAAGAAAAGTTGATATAGGGAACGGTGCGGTGTGGTCGATATGTCGGTAAGTCTATAATAAATGGTAATCATAGGTGCGCTTATAGGTTAAAATTTATGCCGGTTAAATTGGCATCCACAGGAGCGCCTGTTTGGTGTGAATTTATTCCCATCTTAGTTCTTTTTGTAGATCGGAATTTTAAAGCGCCGGTAAAATCGGAAACGGTAGTGAAATCATAACTATAATAGCGCCTGTTAGTCAGCATTTCTACTTTGGATTTTTGTAACGACAAGTGCGCCTAAACGTTACAAAAATTGTATCCGCATTCCTGAAAGTCGATCATGCGCGAAATAGCAACAACGGGAGCGCCCGTCGATTTGGAATTAACAACCACAAGTGCGCCTCTTGGTTGGTAATTCTCATCTGAAAAGGAACATTTGAGAATGGCAAGTATAGGTACTCCCATTCCTTGCGAGTCGCATCGATACTTTCACTACCATAGGAGTGCCTATTGGTAGCGAGAGTGCATGAGTCTTCGCAGTGGTGGTTGTTGGTACGCTAGAGGTGGGGGTATAGTGGGAAAAGAGACTCGCTCGGCTGTGCGACGGGAGCTCGGTGAACGTGTGCGTTGATAATGCACCCGTGTGAAACCCCTCGTTATAAATTTTTATCCGATTTGGATCGAATGAAATCGAGAAGTTTTTCGGATTGATTCGGATTGGTTCGGATATAGATTTCGGAATAATTTGGATTGGTTCGGAATAATTCGGAATGAATTTCTATTCGAAACTGTCGCCAGGGATCTAATACTCGCGTCACATGCGCGCGCAGATGGCTCCTGCATGAGAAGCACATCTAGCGGCAAATTCAAGTGGATTCCTAATTTCCAAATGCATGATGTACTGGTGCAAAGACTCCAATTTATTTCTATGGTATTTTGTCACAAATAAACTATTGGGCGAGAATTAAAATAAGTCAAATAATGTTTTTAACATTTAAAATTATTTTTATCGATAAAATTTAAATTTAAAGCATCTTTGGATGTAAAATATCTTCTTATTTCTAATACATGGACCTCCACATGGAAAGGGACCTTATGGTCGGTTTTCAGAAAACGCATTTTCATGTTTTCCTGTGTGAGGCTGACAAAAAAAAAACACAAAAATGCGAAAAATAAAAACCGACCACGAAGACCCTTTTCATATGGATGTAGTGGAGGTCACGTGCGTCGCAGGATTGTCATTTGATTAATTTGTTTATAAAAAATGCATACACACACATTCAGACAGTGTATATCGTACACGTATCAAATTTTAAATGTTATAATAAAGTCCTGGAAGTAATTTTTCTGAAACAAACATCTAACAATTTTTCAGGTAATTTAGATTATAGCGGTAATTATAAAACGTACGTATACATATAGTTCGAAGGACGGTAATTGACATCAGGAACATCGAGAACTTACCGGTAAGTTCTCGAGCGATTTCGAGAAACTTACCGGTTTATTTTTTCAGAATTTTTTTTCGATATTTATTAGAAATCTGCGTGTTGTGTTCAACATTCTTCAAGAAAGGAAAAATGAAAAATAAATTTAAAATAAAAAATAAATAATAAAAAATAATAACAAATTAATTAATGAATAAAATAAAATATTTAAAATAAAAAAATATAAAATAATGAACTTTCACGTGAATTCTCGTACCTTCCGTAGCTTACTAGTAAGTTTCTTTGTTACCTTCTCCAATTTTATGTAACCAAGAATTTTCGTACTCTACGTATAAACCGTGTGAATTAGGCTGAATAGTTGGATACCCAAACCTCAGAGCAGATGTCACTTCTTTTGATTCCTCAGGGCGCACGTTTCCTAACACTTTCTATCATTCGTGGCGAACAGCTATTCCTTGAAATCTTGGACATGCGCAATGGAGGTGATTTTTCCACGCATGCGCCAACTTTAACCAATGGCTGATCATCCTGATTGCCTAAAACAATTGAAAATTATAGAAAACATGCGCCCTAAGGAGCCAAAAAGGGTGGCGACATCTGCTCTGAGTCTTTGGTGTCCAGCCTAATTATTTGCAAAGCACATTTTACGAATGAGGCACCGGATCACTTTTTGTAAATGCTTCATAACATATTGTAACAAAAGCTTTCGTTTCCCGCACTTTCATGTCGATAAAACGATGCTTAATGGCGGGCATATCGTTCCCTGCTTATCGTGCGGGTAACTATCGTCAAACACAGCCCAGCGTGCTGGCAGATGACAACACACTATGCTCGCACTTCGGTCCCCGCCCATTCATATCGATCAAACGATGCTTCATCGTCGGCACTCCGTCCGCCACCCATCAAGCGGGTGATGTGTCAGGCACGTTTGTTACCTGGGGAAAGTGCCCTCAGTGTCAGCCATTTTGGCTCATTAAAATTCTTGCTTCGCGTTTACGAGATGTTCTCTGGAAATCTGCTTTGTGACAGCCTCGCATTGGCTCGGAAACCCACTACTTTTTAATGCGAGAGTTCGCATATAACGTCTAAATTTTGAATACGTCTGAATGCGAAGTCAGAGATTTCGCGTTTAATGCGTGTTAATGAGAGAGTCCGAATATGTTTCAATGATATAAAATGCGATTGAATGCGAAACGGATTTTGCTTCAATGCTATTCAATACGATTAAATGCAAAGCAGAAAATATGCGACTGCTAAGTATTGACTCGTATTCACGAGATGTTCTCTGGAAATCTGCTTTGCGACAACCTCGAACTCAAAGTGCAATACTTTTGAATACGCTTCAATCCGACGTTTTTGAAGAGTAACCTTTTGGACAAAATTACGTCAACTTGGATTCAGGCCCCCCAATCCTCAATACATTTTTGGGGGACAATATTTTGGATATGAAGTACTAGTAAATGTCCGCTAAGGGCGCCAATTGACGTCAATACAAACGTACCTGTTGGAAATGATGAGCGCCGAACATATGTGTGAGTTATTTAATTTGCCGGCATGTGTTTTTAGGCTATTATTTATAATAATATTTATTGTGCAATAACGTGCTCTTCTGCCAGTGTTCTGTAAGTTCTTTTACTCATTTTCCTTCTCCTGCTAAAGCAAAAGAACGTATTTTAAAATGGATAGCAGCAACTGGCAAAGCGCATCGCTCTTGATGAGTCTTCCGTTAGATAGAATCATCGTTAAGAGTGTGTGTTATGTTGTTAAAAGTATGTCTAATGCCTTTTAGCACTTATTAAAATATTTTTTTATCACTTTTTTGATGTTTTTCGACGCATTTTCAAAACAGCGTCCCTTTAATTTACAGTATATTTGTGTACCGTCATTGACGACGTATTTCTTTGTGTTGAAGACAAATGTGGTGCCCCCAGCGGACATTTACTGGTACTTCGTATCCAAGTCGCCAAGAAACTTTGTCCCACGAAAAGGTATTGAAGCTTGGGAGGCCTGCCAGGGTTGCCAGTATTTTCAGCGACTGTGCAGCCATCTATCCGCCTGCTGCCAACCAAAATTAGCCAATCTGGGCACTTCATTTAGCCAATGTTTTTACCCAAAATCTCAAAATTGCTTTACCCATTTTTGTAGTCAAACTTCTTCATATTGTCAAAATCGGGATCAGGGTATCTCTCTATAACGTCGAGAAAACGCACGTTCAGTGCGAAAGAGAAGGAAAGAAGTACTTCCTTGAGAATGTTTGAGAATAAAGTTTTGATATTTTGATGAAAGAAAGTAGCCCAGCGTAACACGCGCGTTGGTACTGGCCAATCGATGAGGATTGAGTGTGGCCGAGCGAGGAGCATCTCTTTTCAATCTCCACGCAACAAATAGAGATTGGAAAGAGAGGACCAATGCGACGATCAGGGAATTCGAGTGTGTTGTCTTTTGTCTTTTTTAATTAATGTAAGGGAAAGAGAAAGCGATACTACTTTTATTTTCGTGTACAAAAACGCCCGAGAGTGTAAGAAAGAATATTAAATATACCAAAATTAGCCAATTTTGATAATCTACTAGCCAAAACTTCAGCCAACTAGCCAATTATAGAAAAAAGCAGGCCAAATTGGGTCCCAATTAGCCATTTTGGCTAAATTTAGTCAATACTGGCAACCCTGAGGCCTGTTTGGATTAGTTTATTGATGGCGTTTTAGTAGCTCCCAGAGCTCCCAAGATGATTGAGAACTTCTGGGAGTTTCCTCAGGAAGTTTCCGGGAATATCCTCGCAATCCATCAATACTTTTCACATAGACATGTTTTGAATTAATCGATGAAATAATATTTTACATAGGATTCATTTCTAGTTACCTTGTTGGTTTATGGCAAATATGATTAGTCGAGAACCTAGATCCGAATTCGATGTGGCAAATTAATTCAACGATTTATTAAAATCTCTTAATGTACTTGCACACAAGGTCTTGAAAGTGTGGGTAATGGCGGATACCGGCGAAGTTTTTCTCATGATCTAAGATTTATCCTGTTGTCAGGCAAGAAGGCTGCGTCTTGCGACACCTTGTCTTTTTCCACCATGTGTATATCAAGTTTGGCTTCGTCCGTATAAAATAGCAGGTGATAGCAGAATCAAAAGGTACATCAAACGTGGGTAAATATCCATTTACATTTCTACCAAATATTAGCTTATTTGGTGATCCAATTTCAAATGAAGTCGGTGTGTTTCTATGTTCCAATAAAACCAAATATGGATCTTTATCATCAAATTCCGCTTTTTTCAACATACGCTTAACCGTTTGAATATATCTTTCGACCATTCAGTTACTTTGAGGATGTCTCATCGATGAGATTACATGCTTAAAATCGCAAGTTTTTGCAGAATCACTAAATTTCTGGTATATTGCGTAACCCCACCTGACAATACAATTTTTGGTATTCCGTACCTTGCAAAACTGGACTAAAACATTTATCGTAGCTTCGCTTGTAATCTCTGGTAGTAAGCCTATTTCCATGTATTTAAAAAAGTAATCTATCATCAGCAGATAATTCTTTTTCTTAAATTCAAATATATCTGTAACTATTTTAATCCAAGGTGCTTTTGGTACCTTATGTGGTATTAGCGGTTCTTTAGATTAGAATTACTTTTCTGAAAACGCAAACATGTTTCACAATTAAGGATCATATCTTCTGTTTATTAATTCCAGGCCAAAAAATAGTTTCTTGTGATTTATTCTTAGTTTTTTTCCATTCCCAAATCACTATAGTGTAACCTGCTCAATATTTCTTTGCTTAGACTACGCAGAACTACAATTCGATCATTTTTAAACAACAATCCGTCGTTTTCGCTTAGATAACAGTTGAAAGTATGATACTGTTTGGCAATGTCAGGTACTTTATTTTTCTCGTCAGGCCATCCCGTTTTTAGTAATCCTAACACAACCTGCAATTCTTCATCTCTCGCAGTCTCATCTAAAAACTGTTTTAGTCTATTCTCGCTCATATAGTCTTTATAATCAATGAACATTGTACTTGTTTTCAAATCTTTATCGTCCTCGGGTATGGTTTTATCATGAGCTCTCGAAAGCGCATCGGCGATGTACAATTCTTTTCCTGGCTTATAGGTTACTTTAACATCATAGGGTTGTAACCATAATCGCATTTTCTGTAGGCTAATTGGAGTCGCGTTTAATGGTTTCGACATTAACGGTATTAGAGGTTTATGATCGGTCTCAACTATTATTTGTTTTTCATAAATGTAGTGGTGAAAACGCTCACAACCGAAAACCATCGCAAGTGACTTTCTCGATTTGAGCCCATGCTCTTTGAGTATCAGTCAACGCTTTTGATGCATACGCTACTAGTAGTTCGTATTGCAACAGAACAGCTCTCACGCCCGTACTACTCGCATCCACGCTTAATTTACAATCCTAATTTGTATGTTGGGGCTATTTTAGGAAAGTTCCAAGGTTTTAACCGATGTTTTCCCACCCAGATTTTTCACTTTCCAATAGAAGCAACTAGCTACCCTTACCAAAATTGTATTTGTAAATGCACTCTGCACCATCGCTTTCTAGCCTGTCTGTTTCATTCCAAAATTTTTCAGTCATTATACTTCTCGCCTCCACCGATCTCAGAGGTCGTCGTCTGAGTCGGTCTTTCAATACTCTATTTCTTCACATTACAGCACCCCCGTGAAGTTAGCACTCAAAGTATCAAATATCCATTTTTTATGGAATCGTTTGGTGGTGTTTGGTAGTCCACTTTTAAACGTTTGGTAATTAACACCAACGGAGGTATAATAATTACAAAGTTTACAAAAAGACTCTTAACCTCGAATTTGTGTGGCCGCGGCTGGTGGTGGACTTATATGTTTCTCGTAAATTTGTATATTTACGTTACGTTTGATGGTGTTTTGTACTTCGTTACCACATTTGATATTAAATGTGGGGTCAAAAACTTGTTTGACGATAAAGCAGGTTAAATAATTATTAATGAAGTTGATGAATTTTTTTTTTTGAGAAATCTATGGTTGCGCACTTTTCACGCGCACAGCCGGTGGCGGGAAGTTCAAATGCTCAAAGTTCTGTCAATTACAAGGAAACTTAATTTTTTGTCTTTACAACTTCCCACGATCAATAATATTTAATTTAGTATTGTACAAAACCAAAGAGTTTTTTTCCAAGAATCAGGGCCGGATTTATGCATGGGCATTTATGGGCAACTGCCCAGGGCGGCAGATTTTTGGAGGAGTGGGGGGGCG
>JAUMHM010000085.1:61616518-61639651 GCA_032362435.1 Melikaiella ostensackeni
AACCGGGATAGCCCCGTGCAATATATTCAATTTGGTACAAATATCCAACTCAAAAAAAAGTGCCTTCGACATATTGGTCTGTAACCATCTTAAGTCTGAGATATAATTTATAATAATAATGATAATAAGAATAATAATAATGATAATGATAATAAATTTTGCACGTATTTAGACAACTTTATATGTTTCAATTTAAAATTACCTAAATTAAGACTTTCAGCTTGCCATAATTTCAATTTAAAGTTTTTAAAACACTTATAATTTGTTCTTTTCTAACTGAAATTCGTTATTGTTTCATTTATAAAGCTTGAAAATTTGAAATTGTTTGATTAAGATCGCTTCCAAATATTGAAATTATTCAATCATTGAATTGTTTAATTGAATGGTTGAATACTTAAGAGCATGCGATTAACTTCGCGAGTGAAGAATCAATTGAACGTCGTACAATTTTGTTATTCAATTTGTAATAAGAATTGTTAAGTCAATTCGCGAGTTATGAGAAAAGTGACAAAAAAGTTAAGTTAAAAAGTTATAAAAAGTTATAAAAACCTCTGGATTCACTTACGAAACACTCCATAATTAGGGAAAGGATCTAGACGTTTTAGCAAAATTCGCTGATATATGTTTCAGAATGTATTTTCATTTTTAAATTACCACCTGCAAGATTGAATGCTCCATGAGGATAAAGCGTGTCACCAACGCGTAATCCGTAAGATGCTCCATCACGGTACTCTACTACAGGGCGTTCTGCTACCCGCGGGTTTTCAGGATATTCTTGTTCATGACAACGTAACGGTAGATTACCCGATTCTGTAAGAAAAAATGCATTTGTCGAAAGTTTCAATCTTACAGATTATTAGTATAATATTACAAAAGTTTTAGATACACAGACGGAAGGAAATAGATGTGAAATGAAACTTTGTCGCATATTCTTTTCGTCCTAGGCTGACTCACTGGACTTTCTAGCAAGGCATTGCGAATTAGCCCTGGCTTATATGCTTCAGAATTCAATTGATCTAGAATCCATTGCATTCTAAATTTTAATCAAATCTTCAATTTTCGTATGTTTTAAATTAATATTATAAAAGGAATTTCGGCCACGGATAAGGGCCAAAATTTAGCTTTAATGATACAAAGCCTATCTCAAGTTTTTAGTATGAATAAATTTGTTTAACTAGGTAACATAGACCATATTAGGCATTGCGGCCACGGATTAGAGGCCGAAGCATAAATTGGCGAAATCGAACTGATGTACAAAAATAATAACATACTGGGAAAAGAGGCTTGGAGTCAGGAAAGAAGAAAATAAGGAGCGGGGAAAGGGCAGGATTTCACAGGGCCAAGGACTCACGCAGGTAGTCGGAATCGTGCAGGCAAGGATGATACGCATCGGCTCGAATTTTGAATAAAATTAATGGTGGGAAATATTCAGTTGGTTATGTAATCGATTCGGAGATCTCGAAGATTATATTCCGAGTGCTTATGTTCGGAGTGATCATTCGGAGATCACTGGAGGCAAGGGAGGATGGTAAAACTTCTCTATCGCGGTTTTTTCGAAGAAGGGGAGGGGAATTTTTGAAAATAAGTCAAAATGGCTATTTTTGAAAAACTCAGAAGAAAGATGAGGGGAAGGCTTTTTTTTTATCACTTTTTTATCATCCGTGTTTAAAGCTGGAAAGGGGTCACATTGTTGCCTATTTTGTTGAGTGGTCAGATTCACTGAACAAAATAGGCTCAACACGGGTCAGATTCACTCACCAAAATAGGCAACAATGTGACCCCTTTCCAGCTCTAAAAACGGGTCGATTTCACTTAACAAAATAGGCAAATATTTGACCCTTTACCTTTATCCTTCTGAAGCACGAACACAACCGCACTCCCGATCGATTCCGAGCAGTTACTGTCAGTCTCGCGAAGGTTAAAAAAAGTGATAAAAAAGTGATTAAAAAAGCCTCGTCCTCATTTTTTTCTAAGTTTTTCAAAAATAGCCCATTTTGGGCAATTTTCAAAAATTTCCTTCCCCTTTTATGGAAAAGCCGCGATACGGAAGTTTTACCAAAAGTGAAACAAGCTATTTAGGCACAGGGTCAAAATCAATGTTAATTTCCTCTCAATATAATAAAAATGTTATTTCTTGCGCCTAATCCGAGTGCGCATGATCGGTTTTAGCAGTTATGACCCTTCCCTCTCTTTGAAATTTCGAAGTGTCGTATTACTAAAAATGTTAAACCCCAGACCACAATGCCTAATACAATCTATATTACTTAATTTGAAAAAATTTGTTTATATTGAGAATTCGACATAGGATTTGTGTCATTTAAGTTAAATTTTGGCCCCTATCCGTGACAAAAATGTCTTATGTAATATTTAATTCAAAACTTACAAAAATTGAAAATTGAAAATATAATGGATTCTAGATCAATTGAATTCTCAAGCGCATAAGGCAGGGGTGATTCACAATATCTTACTGACGAGTCCAGTGAGTCAACCTAGGACGAAACGTGTTAGATTTCATTTAGATTGTTTGGAAAGCTTGATACTTGTAAGAATTTTAATAAAATTATTAAAAAAAAATATAAAGTGAAATAAAAAATTCTAAATCCTAATGATAATTAAGAAAAATCTTTTGTAGCATATGTTGACAAAAATTTCAGTTCAAGCTGTAATCAAGAATTGTAGCGCAGTCCGACATCTATCATTCAGGAAAAATGAGTGTGATTAGAATGCTTTTTGAATGGAAAAGACGAAAGGGGGTGGAATGAAATGGAAAATGTGTGGGTAGGGACGATTTGTGTTGAAAGTAACATTTTCTTATAAATCTCTATAACAGGAACAACTGAATTTTTGACCAAGTGTTCGAAAAATTTCATGTGTACAGATAAATTAAATTTTTTGCTTACAGATATGCCAAAAATTTTGCATCTATTTTCCTCTTTCTCTGTATCTAAAAATTTCGTTTTATTTTGCTTCAAAACTTTAGAATTGAAACTCTTTCTGCACGTCGAACCAACAATTGAATGAAAAAATTTTGTATCCAAAATTCCTTGCAGACGTTTTTCCAGTGTAGATTTAAAGTTTTCTGAGAAAAGAAATTAAATTTTTTTTATGAAAGCAGAGTGAATGCAACCGGTCTGAATTCAAATTGATTTTCTTACAAATTATGTATGTTATAACAGTAAGATACTTTTTCCGGTAAATACATAATCACGCAGCAAGATGAAATGCGTTCAATGATTATAACATATGTTTGAACTCTTTTATAGTGAGAAATAAATTTTCGAATCTTGTCGATATCTGGATGTATGGTTTTTCAATATATGTTGGATTTGGTATTATATTATAATCTACTTAAGAACAGAATTAAAAAATATCATAAAAGTGAAGGCCAGAATACAGATAAAAATCTTCATTATGCTAGACACGGAGAACTGCTTCTGGCGAATTTTTTACTGATAAGATGTTGGATTCTTGTCATTTGTATATATACCAGCCATTATCTCATTATTATGAAAAATGATCGCCTACATTTGAACGTTGAGGCTGAGGCAATAAAGCGTTGCGAAAATCACATTTTTAATGCTGATGACGAATCTGAAGTCAGATTTTCAAAATTCGAAATGGCTGATGCAATATAGCTGTTCAAATGATAAAAAAGTTTATTTTGGGTCAAAAGGAGTTACGCTTTTGAAAGTTTGTATACGGAGAATTTTAGGGTAGCTGAATATGATTCTTGAGTCAGATATTCAAAATTCAAAATGGCCGACTCAATATGGTGAACCAAAAACTTGGAAAATTTACACATTTTCGTCAAAATCAATACCTCTGGATTATTTGGGACTCTGATTCCGAATCTTAGGTTAAATTTTGAAATTCAAAATTGCCGCTCAAATATGGCAGACGCAAAAATTGAAGGATTTATAAACGTTCGTAAAAGTCTGTACCTCGGGATTTTTCAATGCTCTGATTTCAAACTTTAGGTGAGCTTTTCAGTTATCGAAATTGCCGATCAAATATGGTGGACGAAAAAATTGAAAAATTCATGAATACATTTTCTACTCACTAATTATGAATAATAGGATGCGAGTGATTTTGATTTAAAATGGCAGAAGCGGAAAAGACCGGATTTAATTCAAAACTTTGTAAATAAATATTTACAAAAATAATTATAAAGCCTCCTCACTTTTTTTATTAATCCTCATCGTCATTTTCTGTTTCTGATTCGTGACTGGTACCATTTTTTTTTGACACGCTTGCACTTATGACTGAATCTGACGAAATAAGCATGAAATGGATAGTGTCTTCATTAGATTTTGATCGTGAAAACAATCTACTGAAGTGTGCTCGTGCTCCTTCAAAAACTTTGTTGTTGGCTTCTTGAGCCTCTTCTGACATGCAACCAATAAGCAAACCAAAAACCCTCATTATTTGACACCCGTGAAACAGAACTTTATGAAGTGAAGGGGGCATTTTATACCAACCATATAATTGAACATACATTTTAGCTGTATCAGGTACAAATGTTTTGAATTTATCACAATCAATTTCAAGTCCGCATGTCCAAATTTGTAATGCATCTGCGAAACGTTGCATTGATTCAATGTCAATGCCAGTTACTGCAGTTACTACTTTAGGATTGTCAGAGAAACATCTAGCAGTGTTTCCATCGCTTGTACTTCCATGACCCTGCCTTACAACATCTACGAGAAATTGATAATTTCGACCGTAGACCATCTTACGCGATCTTTTTCCGCGATCATTTCAATGTCTTGTGATCACTTGTAGCATAAGATTTTTAAAAATCTGAATTATACGAAATATGCAGAATGCACTCCATGAATCGAATTCAGCAATGAAGGCTTGATAGACCAAAATAATAATTTTGTTCCTCATAAGAAATAATATACATTTTTGTTTTGATAGTGACTGAAGTATGTTTGAAACCTGAGATTTGATCACAATAATAACAATACACTTCTGTAGTTTCCTCTGATGTACGATACCATGAATACTGAAGCATCACTATTCGCTGAAATTCTCGCAAAATCTAACCACCCCTGTTTGAATTGTTGCTGGCTCAAAGCACCATCCAAACCCCATTTTCCACGTTATACTACTGCAGAATTATTCTTCAGCAATGAAAGAATTCTACATGAAGTATGATCAAGCAAGGACTGTAATTGAATTTGAGCACCATTATCACTAATTTTAATATTATCAGGATTATATTCTTGCTTCGCAGATGAAAGTTTTTTGTAAGGGGGCAATTGTTTATTTCCCGATAAAAAGCTCTAGTGTGCTCGGAGGATTTCATATTTAGATTTGGTCAAACCAAAATCCATGTATATAGCCAATGTTCTGTTCATCAAATTGTCATCACATGATTTAGGATCATTAATATCGATTTCAGACTGTTGTTATAATGGTGCAATTGCTTTTAATAATACTTCTTGACTATGGTTATCGCGCAGGGTGCGAGCACGTCTTTGCTGCGTTCTTTCACTACAATCTTCATAACTTGCACGTGGGCTTCCGCGTCCACGAGGTAATGCTGAAGAAGTTTGCAATGTTAAATTACAAGATTCAAGTTGAGTCGGATTTTTGAACCTACACTCCAGTTTTTTAAGGATACAATCTTTATATTCATTCTCAAACCTTTCATGCATTTGGTGAACATCAACCCGAAACTTCCTGTAACGCTTGATAAAATATGTATTCAAATAAGAACGAATTTGATCTATTTCAGTGGTATTGTAATCGAAGGTATTCTCTATCTCCTTCGTTATTATATCCATTTGTGATTTATTTTTATTTGTATCAGTCCATATCCTTTCGCATGATTCACTTACCTGTATGATAAACATCGACATTTGTAGAATTTTTAAGTAATTGCTTGTATAGAAACTGTTATAATGACTAACTTCAGATACAGTTGTTATATATTTGCCATAGTAATGAAAAAGAGTAAGAATTTCTTTGTTTTTGTACGCCATGAAGTTGCCCAAGAAAAAAGTAAGAATTTCTTTGTTTTTGTAGGACATGAAGTTGTCCAAGAGAAAGATGAAATGTACTTACGAGCTTTTTTTTATTATTTCATTTGCATGCTTGAGTAGATTGTTTTGACGATCAAAATCTAATTAAGAGACCTAGCCAGTATTCAATTCATGATCTTTTCTTCAGATCAAATAATAAAAACATCACGTGTAAATTTAAAACGTAAACAAAAATTATTTCAAATCGGTAAAAAACCTTTTTAGAAGCATTTATAAGCCTTTCAAACTTTTACTCTCCAATTTGTCATCGGCCATTTTGAATTTTCAAAATCTGATTGAAGATTTATATTCAGTAACCCAAAAAACCTTGGTCACTGATTTTCACAAACATGTATAAATTTTTCAAGTTTTCGTCCACCATATTGGATCAGTTATTTTGAATTTCGAAAATCTGACTTTATTCATATTCAACGGCCCTAAAATTCTCCGTATACAAACTTTCATAAGCTTAACTTTTTCTGACCAAGATTTACAAACTTTTTAATCATTTAAGCAGCCATATTTCATCAGTCATTTTGAATTTTGAAAATATGTCTTCAGATTCATTATCAGCAACATCTAAGACGTAATATAAAATATTTTACACCTTTTAAAATTTGATGCACATAAAGCTGTGCAACTCTAAAGTTCATATGTTTTCGAAAAAAACGAAACTACCCACCTCTCGCCGCTTGCACTACCACCGCCATTCTGAATTTCACAAATGCGGCGGCAGATTCATATTCAGCGATACCTAAACCTCCGGTGTATCAAGTTTCATTATTTTCCGTTGCAATTTGACGCGGTTACAGATTTTTGAAGCTGTTATTGCCAAATTGCCCCGCTGTGCGCCGGCAAAGAGCCTCTTTTCTGGTTGTTTTTCTCCCACGGGTTTTAAGTTTCCGAATAACGTGTATCGATGTATTTTCATGCATTGATTACGAGTATGGTCATGAAAATGTCCGGAAATATAATATCCGAGGTCATCAACGGGAAAATAACATTTTACAAAGAAGAATAATAATAACAATTATTATTATACCATTAGGTCAAATCCCTTTCGGGGTAAGTGTAGCTCTTTCGATTCTAGCCTCGTCATACTACCGGGGATCAAGGACTTTATATGTTATCGGTAAGTAAGGGATGTGTAGGAGAAGGGATCAATCTAGAAGTCGCGTGATGTTCGTTCAAGCGATACACTCAGTCCACAACACCACGTTGACAGGGATCGCTGCTCAATCTCTCTAGCAATCACCCCAGGTGAAGAGCTTCGCAAAGCCATTATACCAATCCGCTCAGAAAATCTCTTCACACTGGCCCATTAGTATCCAAAGTCTTTCGTTTCAGGCATCACTTTTCTTCTTATATATAATTGTTCTCTATACATCCCTATTCTTATAAACAACGTTCCTACTACACCACATTCTTTGAGAACCCACTCATTACTGACTTTGTCCGTTAGCGTTTTGCCGCACATATTCAACGGGAAGTGCATGCCAGCCGCGTTCACTTCGCTCCCATCATTTTCTTGATACGTCCATGTCTCGCTACCATATTGCACTGCGGATGCAAGGACAGAATTATATATTGCAATTTCAGCTTCGCTCGTTAAATTTTTACTTCTAGCAATAGCTTGTACACTGCCGAAAATTTTCCTACCCTTGTTCATACGTCTGAATATCTCTGCATCTATCTTTCCGTCAGCAGTAAATAAACTTCTAAGATACACGAACTCATCAACTTGTTCTATCCTCTCTTCGTTCAAGGCAATGTTACATACTGTTTTTCACCCTTCTTTCACACACGATAGTTTTTTAATTTATTTGCGATAATCTTAAGACCCGTACTCTTCATGTTGGTATCCAGTCTGTTCATCATTCTCTGCAAATCGCCGACTGATTCTGCCATAACAATCTTATCATCAGTAAACGCCAATCCACGTACTAACACTGTCCCAAAATCAACACCTTCCTCGTCTAAGAGGACCATTCTTAGACATTTGTCCATGTATATATTGAACATCCAGGAAGACATAAAGCAACCTTGCCTAACGCTCTGTTTAATATCAAACCAATCGCTCAATTGTCCATTCACTCTTACATCGCTCTGCTCCCATTATATATTGCTTTTATTGCTCTTAGAATCCAACCATTCACTCCATACTCTTTCAGGACTTCTCAAAGTTTAGATCTATTCACCTTATGGAAAGCTATTTCTAGATCAACAAATGCACAGAGAACTCTTTTGTTTACTCTCAAAGTTTTTTCTATGATCTAGCCCAAGCTGAATATTTGACCCGCACATGATTTCTCGGGCATTAATCCACATTGAACTTCCCGGATCCTTTCCTTAGCTAATCCCATTACCTTCTCAATAAGTATTCTGGTAAATATTTTGCCCATGGTACTTAGTAATTAATTGCTCTATAATTAGCACAGTCGTCTTTATCACCCTTTCCCTTGTTTATTGGGAGCGGTGATACCATCCATATCAGCAACCTTACCATTTCTTAGCCTCTTAATCACAGATATAATGTCGTCGATATTGATTCTTCTTTCGCTACCTGCAACGAGATTGTCGAACGTTTTCACTTCAATGTGAAGAATTATGCTCCATGGCTTGACCTCCATAAAATTTCTTGAAAAAATCTCTCATATAGTACAGTCTTTCACTTTTCCGAATTAAATACGATTTGATTATCAGCATTCCTAATTTCGACTACCTGAGTGTTAGAACTCCCTTCCCTAATCTTTTTAGCCCATTTCCAAAATAATTTCTCATTTCCTCCAAAGTCATTTTGCATTTTTTACTTTCTTCTGCTATTATTTTATCCTTGCTTCCTTTAAGTAATATTTTGGTTCTTCTGTTCTTATCCCTATAATCATGTTTTAATCTTATCCTCTCCTCATCGCTGAGACCTTTACTGTTTAATGTTCTCGAGTACGCTTCTTTTTTCTCGTTGACAGCCACGCGGATTTCACCATTCCAACAAGCACCTTCAGAATTTCTTTCTACAGTCGCAGTACCGCAAACTTCAGGTGCACTCTTGGAAATGCTATCCCGTAGTATTATCCATGCACCCTTTACATTCTTATTGTCCAATTCAGTCTTCCAGTCTTCTTCATGATGTCCTAAATATTTATTCAGCTATTCATGATATTCCAGTTGTACTTCTGGCTTCTGCAAATTCTCTATTCTAACTCGCTTCTGTTTCAGCTTATTAAGGTAAAAGCATCAATAGCCGAACGGTCACCAATAGCCGAACAGAGCCATGCATTTCGCTCAAAATTAAGGATTTCTTAATCATATCTGCTATTTAATGTATCGCATACAATAGACGAAACCTGAACTTTTCACGGGAAGAAAGATTTTTCCAAAAGAAGTAAAAACGTAGCCAGAAAAAAAATATTTGTTTACTGATGTATGAGGTCGATCAAAATGTAGCGAAATTTTCTCTGAAACCTAAGAAACGCGTCGCCTTTGTTAAGCCAAGAACATTTTTATTTACCTTTTTTTGACATTTTATGGCCTGCAGAACTAAAGTTGAATCTTTAATACGTATAATGTCACTTTTCAATATGGAAAAAAACAATATTTTCTGTGAAATATTTCAAATTTGGTTATTAGTACAAGAAATATTCGATCTCTCTAATAAATGAACGTGCCTCGGGGTGTCATCGATCGGTTTCTGCTTTTGCGCTAGTTCCCGAATGTAAGTTTGTTTACAAGACCAAGTGCAAATTTTTCAATATTTTCCAAGAGATGTGGTAAGAATTCTATTGGTTTCAGTTCCTGAAAACGTTTTTCTTGTTGCCTATTTATATGGTTTGTACCTGAACTACTTAAATATATGTTCATCAGTAAAATATTAAGATAATATTCTCTCGTTTGGTTATTAGTGCACTGACGTTCGGCTATTGGATAATTTCACTTTTTCCGTTCGGCTATTAGCTACAGAGCACTTTTTTTAATTTTGAATAGTTTTCATAGATTTAATCAATTTTAAACAACTTCGGACACATCGTGTTGAAGTAGAAGGTACGTACTTGTATGTTATTGGTACAATTATTGATTTTGTGTTGCGTTATTAACACTAAATGGCAAAAATCAAACCACTTCGTCTAATAGGTTCGGCTATTGGTGATTTTACCTTATTAATTCTTCTTCTCCTCCACCCTCAACTTAGACTCATTTTTTAAACTAAGAGGTAGTGATACGTTTCGCATGCAGAACCTCTCATAACCCTTGCATTCTTTACAAGCCCTCTCAGTCTCTCATCCTCTACAACAAAGTCAATCATAATGTGGCTTGCGCCTCCGCACCAAAGAAAGCCTCTTCTCTTCAAAAACTGAAGCCTTTGAGAAATTCATGTTTGGCAGGAAATAAAATATTGCAAATGAAATACTCATCATAATTTCCGTTGTCATTTTAATAGTACTGAAATATTTAAATTGCGCGGCCCCTGTTCGCTCATTTTAGAACGAAACCTCAGGAATAATAATTACACCTTTAAATTGGGAAATTCCATAAGGAAAAACGCCCAACTACACGTGAGAAATATTGGAAAAGCACTAAAAAACTATTGAAAAATAAGCGCGTACAAAAAATTGACGTTATTCTCTTTTTAAATTATTTTTTGAATGTTGATACGAATCGCCATCGAGAACCATATATTAAAATTTTTTTTTCCAAACCTCGTATACTGATGTATTTTGATGTGCTGATAACGAATATGGTCAAGTACAGAAAGTATTAAAGAGAATGGGAGCTACCCTAAGAGCCCAATGTATTTTTCTGCACATGATTATCAGCGCTTTTACAGTTTCGGGAAGGAACTAAACCTGAAGGCCGCGAAATTCAAATCCAAAAAATATTTAATCAATCAAAATTACTTTAATGATTGTTATATGAAGAAGGTTATAATAATAGTTAATCTGATTTTGGTGACACTTTATATTTTATTTGCAAAAGATAATCAATACAAATGTATAAAAATCATAGATGTCCACTTACTTGAGTATACTTTGAGTATACATTGTAAATCTAATTTCCCTTATTTACAATGAATAAACAATGCAAATGTATATAAATACATAATAATAAAATAAACAACCAGTCATTTAACAAAACTGATGGATAACAATTTTCACCATTTTCCAAAAAATATATACAGTGGAGACTGTGGTAGGTTGAATTTCCACCCGTCACTTTGAAATTATAGTCCGCAACGAGAGCATAGAGCAAGGGTCAAAACCACAACCGCTTACAAGGAACACTCATGGTACTCAGGAAGCATCTTTTTTATTTACTCATATTTCGTTCTCCATTCTTTTTATTTTCATACCCCATCCCGGAACCAAACCTGCCTGTGAGCGTTAGTATCCAGGAGGGAGCACGTTAGCGAAGAAGTGCAGTGCGGATATTTCAAATTCAGGACGGTTTACTGCTCAAACCAACTGGAGGTCGCCACCGTCCGGACCCTAGTATAGCCACTGACCACCATGGTAAGGCTACACGCAACCCCGTACACTTACAATAATAGTAATTTTTCGATAGCTCAGTACGCTCCTACTGAATAGGCACCCTGAGACAAAATATATATATTTCGAATGTTCGAGTATGAATTGAACCGCCTGCAGCGGTTCGTAAGGCATTTTTTTGTATAATGTAGTGAATTAGTAGGGTGTAAATCCGAATAATTACGAGCCTGCGAACTCGTTTGGGCTTTGAAAATTAGTCATGTGATCTTAGCGACGGTGGCGATTGGCTAGAGACCTGAACTTTGTAAGTCCGCCCTACGCGACTTCGACCGTAACCAAACCTGTCACTCTTGTTCTATGTTCGACACGAAAAGGTTTCACTCCGACAAAAGGATGAAATTTCAAATTGTATCGACGCTTGAAATTTCCTTCCGAAAAAGGATAGATTTTATCTGGATTACAAGGGCTGATCATTGTCGCGGGTTCGCCGAAAAGTCGAAGGTAGGTCCATTCAATATCCGGCGAGTTTAATGGTCACATGGGCGTTTATTTCTATTTTTTTGTAAACTGAAATAGAATGCTAGAATGAATTCAGCCACGTGTTCCGACCATGAAACTCAGCCGCTTCATAAATGCGCGAGTGTTCCTTAGAAATAATTTCCGGCAAACGGGTTTCTTCTTTTTCTCTCACAATCTTCCTTTCGAATTGTAACCTACTTTTTTTTGTATTCGACAACAGTAATTCAAATTGTTAGTTATAGAGTCCTTTTTAATGGCAAGATTGTGGGTAGTGCGAATAATAGTAACGGGAATTGTAATCACCCATGCACATGGTGCTTTTTTTGTGTGAATTTATATTATTCCGTAAATTGGAGCATTCCTTCCATGTCCAAAAATACCAATTATGGCCTACGACTTTTAATTTACAGACCCACTCCCTGATTTTTTTTTTGATAGAATCAAGATAAATAAGAATACTAGAAGAACCAAAAATCGAATATAAAAATTTCGGAAAATCGCGCATTTGCAGTAAGTGACATCTCGACATTATTTTAAATGCAGGGGAAAATTCTTTGAGGCCAAGATTATACCCCTTATAAAATTAAGAAAACTTCAAAAATAGGGCACAAATTTATTTTTTTTTTGCTCTTCATTTCACCTGGTTTTATTTGGGCAACAATACTTAAGGGAATTAGGTGCGAAAATTGTCGCATACAATTATTTCATCAGCATATGTACGAGCTTACATGAAAATCATTAAAATCGAAAGAAGATTTCTAAAACTAAGCTAAAAATGTTGTGTTGAGGCAGCAGCTTTGTACGCTACTGAAATTACTGATTTTTTATGGGCGATGTTTCATATACAAAGTTAAGAACCAATCTCCTAAATTACATAAAGGTATACATTTAAAATTCTTACCACTTATTATTTGTCGAACTCTTTTGTACTCAAATTTCACTTGCGAACACGATTCAGTTGAATTATTCCCTGCTTAAGCTGTTGAAATAATACTCGCACCACTTGGAACCTTTTTGCCTTCTTCGCTGTCAGTGGTTTTCCCACTGCGAGTACCTCCAATTTTGCAATTGAATAAAAATATTTCATGAAAGCAGAGGTTTCGATACCAAATTCACATCAGATTATTAAAGCTATTGTTCATAAAACTCGTACTTGGGTCACAAAATTGTCGAAATACATAAAAAATAATATTGTTATTGATTCAGAACGCATATACAAAGAATGTTCACATGAGTGGAATTTATCATGAAAATAAATGTTTCAAAAAGTTATAAAACAAAAAAGAGCACGCGCATGTCATCGACCATGCATGAAAAGCTATTTCAAGTGACGATTAAGAATAGTAAAGCAATTTAATAATCACGTAAAAAGTTATTTACTTTCTTCTAAAGTCTTTTTCTACTTCTTCCTGCACTTATTTACAGCAATAACAACTTATAACAAAAATGCACTTTAGAGGAAATACTCCTTTATTAATTTTTATTACTTTCAATTTTTTCCTTGTGAATTCTTACTGAATTTATCTGAATTTGATTAGTGGTAGACTGTGCACATTTGTGGACTCTCACCTTAGCGAAACCCATACAAGTTCGACTATATCTAGGTAGATCAGTCACACGATTTTTTTATCGACTCATTGGTGTGAGGGATCAAGTGTTAGCATCCTTAAAAAACTACCCTTATCGTGAAATTGGTCTGAATTTATTTGGTGGTAGACTAAGTACCTTTTTTTACAGAATCTCAATTTTTATTTTTACACAGACTGACAAATTTGTAGCCAAAGAAGGATTTTGATGTTCTACAAATGAATCCGTCTTCCAAATTTTGCCCATACGTCAGCATCTCGAAATATCCTAACCTAAATGAGCCAAAATTTCTAGTTTTCACCTTATTTGAACTAATATAGCTCGAAGGGAAATTCCTTTTTCTAAATGTGGCGAACGCCAAAGCTTATTGCAAACCTTTTCCTTTAAATTGCTCTCTGGACCATTGCGATCCAGTTTTCTTTCGCGGATATATAGCATATTAAACATGAGGGTATCAGGGTTATGGGTTTATGGGTTTTATATTTTTTGGTTTATTGGTTTCCGGTTTTTGAATGTATGCATTTTGGTCTTATGGATCCTACGATCCTGTAAACCCAAAGCCCAAAGACACAAAACCCATGAACCCATAACCCTGACACCCTCATGTTTAATATGCTATATCTTTGCGAGAGGAAATTGGATCGCAATGGACCGCGAAGAAATCCAAAGGAAAAGAGTTGCATCAAATTATGGCGTTTGCCACCTTTAAAAAAAACAATTGCCCTTCGAGCTATTTGAGCTCAAATATGGCAAAAACTAGCCATTTTCGCTCATTTAGGTTAGGATATCACGAAATCCTGACGTATAGGCAAAATTCAGATCAACATTACGATAAGGAAATTTTTTGGGTTGGTAAAACTTGATCCCTTACAGCATTGTGTCGATAAAAGAATCAAATCACTGTTTTACCTGGATAAGGTCGAACTTGTATAGGTTTCGCTCAGGTAGGAGTTAAAAAATGTGCATAGTCTGCCACCAATCAAATTTAGACTAATCTCAGGATAAGGGTAGTTTTGAGGAGATGCCAAAACTTGATCCCTCACAGCATTAAGTCGATAAAAAAATCTTGTTACTTATCTATCTGGATAAGGTGGAACTTGTATTTTTTTCGCTATTGTAGGAGTCCAAAAATGTGCACAGTCCCACAATCAAATTTAGACAAATTTTACGAGAGGGGTAGTTTTTTGACGATGTTAGAACTGGGTCCCTTGCAGCAATGACTCGATAAAAAGATCATGCGACTGATCTGCCTGGACAAAGTCGTACTTTTAATGGTTTTACTAAGTTAGATGTCCAAGATGTGCATAGTCTACCATTAATCGAATTCAGACCAATTCTACGATTGGGGTATTTTTTTGGGATGCTAGAATTTCATACCACAGTGCATTGAGTCTATAAAAAAGCAGGTGACTGATCTACCTGGATGAGTTCGAAATTTGAGGATTCTCGATAGTAGCAGTGTCGAAAACATTTTCAAGGGTTTTTCCATCAAATTTAGCTAAATTTCACGATAGGGTTGGTTTCCTGGAATAGTTGGAACATGAACCCTTGTCATATTAACCCGATGGAAGTATCAAGAAACCGAAGTACCTCAATAAGATCAAATTCTCGCAAGTTCGAATCTTGAATATTTATTAGCAGAAACAACACGGCTCTATATTTAAGGGAGAAAATGAATCGGGGACTTGGTATTACGTGACAATTATGTACAGATAGGGATGCATTTTTCCGTGGAAGTGATTGGGACAAATGGTTTTCATAGGTTATTACATAGAATAAAAGCCATTATGTATTTTCCAACGTACTGGAAGTTGTTTAAAGGCATTAAAAGGTGCATCAAAAAAGGCAAATTATATTTTTTAATATACACTCATGGACAGAAAAATTATGTTGTTAAAAGATGTTGCAGTTTTAACTTATGCAGAACGGAGGTTATTTTTTTAACGATTACGGGTGAGAAATGATTATGCCTGAGAGTATTGTTATTATTATTCTATATTATATATAATTATTAATATATATATATATATATAATCATTAATATATATATATATATATATATAATTATATATTATTATATTTATAAGTGATTCTATAAGTAAGTTCAATCCAGATATAGAGCTTTTTTCGAATACGTGTTTTCATTACAGGGTGTTGCTTTTTTATATAAGGGTTGATTTCACAATAGCGATTGATATGATGTTGGAATGTCAAGAAAGAGCACGAAAATCTCAACACTAAATGTATACAATTTTTGGCGTCAGTCTGCAGGTTTGTATTCGGATACAAATACGGGGGTTGTTTTTTAACGAATAGGGGTCAAGAATAATTTTGCTCCTCAGTTGTATTTTAAAAATACCGTGTTAGTATTTTATAAGTATTTTCCATCCAGATGATGAGTTTCTTTTTTTTTTTGATACATTTTTGCAACACAGGAGGTTGCCTTTTTAAAATAAGGGTTGATTTTACAAAAGTGTTTCATATCATATTGGAAAGAGAAAAACGAAAATAAAAATCTACCCTAGTCATTTTTTTTCAATATTTTTTTTTCACTACAAGGGGTAGTTTTTTAAATAAGGGTTGGTTTT
The DNA here is from genome assembly GCA_032362435.1 of Melikaiella ostensackeni. Taxonomy (NCBI): domain Eukaryota; kingdom Metazoa; phylum Arthropoda; class Insecta; order Hymenoptera; family Cynipidae; genus Melikaiella; species Melikaiella ostensackeni. The sequence continues at coordinate 61,632,722 of JAUMHM010000085.1, forward strand.
TGTAGATTTTTGTTGACGGCAAGCTAGCGCCACCCTGTTTTCTCGGAAACTAATATAGCCAAAATTTTTTTTTTTGTAAGAAATAACAAAAAGATAGCAAAAAATATGCATTATACGACATTTTGTATTTGGTTCGTTGACATGTTGTTTGATCATAATGGCGTCGCACACCGTCTGTCCGGTGTGGTGCCGGTTGCACTTAGTGGTGCGAGCCGCTCTCGTCAGTCATGTATGCGTGACCGGCCAGGCAGTCGTGAACGTACCGTCAGGTGGCTCCCTCATTTATTGTGACTAAAGCATGTCGGTAATACAGTTTTAGAATTGAAGAATTAATTATATTTAAATTATTTCCTTCGACAAATGAGGCAAGGGGAAGAAAAAGAAATATCGCTGTCCGACAATGATATTGTAGAGAAGGATATAGTCGGCGTATCAAGGGCGTAATGAAGGCAGTTTCGATGAATGTGAAGTTTGCCTTCCCAGCGAAGCGATGGCGATAATCACACTATACAAAATTGTCTCATTCACATGATACATGCCATTTCACACGATACTTTTTGTCAGATCCCCCTTGGAAATCCATCATTATCTTCAACAAGGTTGTAACTGAAAAAAAAATTGATGTCGAGCACGAATCGTATTTCTTATATTTGTATGTATTTCGATAGTGAGAGCTCCGGTACATTTTAACCTAACACTTCCTTGTTCCTTATTTATTCAATTCCCTAATTATCACTTGTCGTAAAGTGGGGCCAAGCGGTACAGTGCGGGATGAAGCAGGACACCTGAAATTCTCCATTTCATGACTGGATATTACTTTCTCTTGATAAAAAACGAATGTCTCGTTTTACCTCACATGTCCGACTATTTCCAATTTTTCGGTGGATTCAATTACAAATACATCCCTTACCGTTAGGAAACAAGTCGTTCAAGTATTGCGTAGGTACGCACTCTTCAGGTCTTTTTAATGCCCCCAACCTTCTCAAAATATGACGCAGAAGGGAGGAATCGCCCTAAGGACCAAAAAATCATTTTCCGGGTGTTTATTGATTCGAACTAAACAAGATATGCCCTATCGATTACAAAAATCGCGAATTTTCCATTATCAATATAAAACTGATTATAATCAAGACTCAGTTGCTTATAAGGTATTTTCGAATCATGCCTTCCCTAACATGAACCTTCCAATCTCTCTAAATCTGAATGAGTGAAAATCAACTAATGTAGTTAGTGAAAGGTGAGCTATTAAAGAATAGTAGGAAATTACTTCTACGATCAGTCAAAATATTTATTGATTCTATAGTTTTGAACTAATGATTTTTGAGTGAAAATATATGCATTCCTTGAGGGCTGTGTATATTATTTAGAAGAAGGTTATAGGAATGAAAGACATGTCATATATAGAAAAGATTAGACATGGAACGCGATTGTGTAACATTTTCAACATTACTGAAGAAATACGAAGGCGGTATTGTGAAACTTGTAAATAGACTGCGTCGCCTCCAAGGACTAACACATCTACAAGTTATAGCTACATACTTGAAAGACAAGATTTAATTATACACTTAATCTAAGGAAAAGGATCTAAAATATTATACATTATAGAATATGTACTATAAAAAAATAAATAAAATTATATAACTGATTCACTTTTGGTAATTGGTGCCTTTTCCCTAGATAAAGTGTGTTAATAACTCATGTTTTTAGTCGAATATGCGCAACAGAAAGAGGACTTGCATGTTTGTAAACTATTTTTTTTGTCATCCATGTTCCATCATAGCCTACGGGAAGGATTGACAGACTGTATGATTTTTTTTTATGTTATGATAGTGCGATTATCATAGGCAAATGAAGATTATCGCTTGTCTATCTTGGCCAAGTACAACTACGAAAATGTTATATATTGGAATCAGATTTTTTGCACGTAAATTGGATATCTTCATTAATTACTGACTGATTTTCATGAAACTTCTTAGAATCAATTGAAAGATATCAGAAAATGAATTCTGTGCGTGAGACTAAGTCATAAATCGCACATTGTTTCTGAGAATGAAGAAAAACGTTAAAAGTTAATCGATTGGTAACATATTTTGACGATTGCATGATTTTTTCAAATGCATATAATAAAAGCCAGAGAAACATAGGCATATGAAGATTCGTACCTACAATTTAGAGTTATGTACAACCATGAAAATGTTATACTGGAAATTGATTTTTATTCTCGTATTGGATATCTTGGTAAATTATTGACTGATTTAGATGAAACATTTCAAAATCAATTAACAACTAGTAAAAGATAAGTTGTGTGCGTGAAACTGAAGTATAAATTGTATAATGTTTCCAGAAAGTGCTGTGGTGAAGTTCCAAAAATACCTTCGATATTTTAGAGGCCTCGTAAATCGACGTATATTCATGTGCTGATTACGAAAATAACTATAGGATTAACCGTAAAATTAATTTTCAAGGACATAACTTGAAAATAACTACCTTTTAAAAATAGAAATGCAGAAAGAGGCTTTCTCGGGGCCAGGAGGTAGCGTGTTTGTTAAAGGAGCTATGTTAGATGAAGTCGAGTTGAAATGAAAACACACCTCTAACCCATTTCCAGTACGGATTAATGAAAGTTATGAAACTCATAAACATATTGAAAAGAATGGTACGCAACTAAAATTCACTGAAAGGTTTAAAATGAGAAAAATTCTCACAAAAAAAAACAGTCCAATACACCAGAAATAAGAGTTACTCCTAGGTTCAAAACAAGAATGTTAAGTATATTCTTATATTTATTTATTTCATAGAATAGTGAAATCTAATAATAAAACAAATCAATATCTCAAATTCGGGAATAATATTTTTGAAAAGTCTACCTCTAATTAAATTTGATTCCGTTGCCATTATTTCAAGAAAACCACCCGTTTATAGTTGCTTACACCTAACTAGGCAAAATCCAGTTCTCAATTAAATTTGAGCCTATTTAAAGTATTTAAAAATGAAAAACATACGTTCATAGTTGGCTACAACATAACTTGGGGGCATTAGGAATTTTATTTTCGATATTATGTAGATATTAATTTATTACATTATAGGACTATACAATTTTTAATTCACTGAAATGAATAATGACCATTTTGGGCCATTCTTGCATATTCTTGTTTTTTACCTCATACTTACTGTCGTTTTCGACATTTTTATTTTTAAATTTTTATTTACTTTCGTACCTTTCAGTGAATATATTTCGAAAAATTTTATCCGGATACTGTAGGAATGTCTCACCTACATACATATTCATTTACACACAATGCAGTTGATGCAATTATTAATTTTTAATTAGTAATTATAATTATAACTAAACTTTACAATTAAGCTAAAAATAATTGAACTATATATGCTATTTTCATGATCATATTAGTAACCAGAGCATCAAAATACACCCTCAAGTTATGATGTGGCCAACTATGAACGGATGTTTTATTTTTGAATACTTGAAATAGGCTTAAATATAATTGAGAGCGAGATTTTGCCGAGTTGGGTATGACCAACTATAAACGGGTCGTTTTCTTGAAATAATGGCAATGCAGTCGAATATAATAAGAGGTAGATTTTCCAAAGATTTTATTTTCAAATTTGAGATATTGATTCATTTTATTATTGAATTTTAGTATCTAGCGAAATAAATAAATGTAATAATATACTTAACATGATTGTTTTGAACCTTAGAGTTCGACTGTTTTTTTTTGTACGATTTTTTTTATCTTACACCTTTCAGTGAATCTTAGTTGCGTATCATTTAGTTAAATGTGCTTATGAATTCTGTAACTTTCATTAATTCGTGCTTGAAATGGGTTAAAGGTGTGTTTTTATTTCGACCAGACTTTTTCTAATATAACCCCTTTAACGAATACGCTACCTCCTAGCCCCGAAAAAGCTTCTTCCTGCACTTTGATTCTTAAAAAGTAGTTTTTTTCCAATTTTTTCCTTGAAAATTGTATTCACGGTTATTTTCATGGGTATTTTTTTAATCAGCGCATAAATATATATCGATTCACGAGGCCTCGAAAATATCGAAAGTATGTGCTTTTTGAAACCTCACCACAGCACTTTTTGAAAACAATATACAATTTATACCCCAGTTTCACGCACACAACTTATATTTTACTAGTTGTAAATTGATTGTGGAACCTTTCATCTAAATCAGTCAATAATTTACCCAGATTTCCAATACGGGTGGAAAAATCGATTTTCAGTGTAACATTTTCATGCTTGTACTTAACTGTTAATTATAGGTACGAATCTTCATATGCCCATGTTTCTCTGGCTATCATTACATGCATTAGAAAAAAAAATTCATGCAATATGTTATTTCTATCAAAAATTACAGTGGAACATAAAGAACAAAAAGAATAATAGTTTACAAACATATGAGTCTTCTTTTTGTTGCGCATATCCGACTAAAAACAGGAGTTATTTTCCACCTCATCTAGGAAAAAGGCAACAATCACCAAAAGTGAATCAGTTATATAATATTATATTTTATTATATTATACATTGTACAATATACAGTGTTTAAAAGCCTATTCCTTAGATTAAGTGTGTGAATCATTCTTGTCCTTCAGGTATGAAGCAACACCTTGTAAATGTGTTAGTTCTGGAGGTGACGCAGTTTATTTACAAGTTCTACAAAACTGCCTTCGTATTGTTTTAATAATGTTGAAAATTTTACACAATCGCGTTTTATGTTTAATCTTTTCTAGATTTGACATGTCTTTCATTCCTATAACCATCTTTTAATTAATATACACAGCACTAAAGGAATGCGTATATTTTCACTCAACAATCATTAGTTTACAACCATCGAATTAATAAATACTTTGACTGATCGTATAAGTAATTTTCCACTAATCTTCAATAGCTCATGTTTCACAAACTACATTAGTTGTTTTTCACTCATTCAGATTTAGAGAGATTGGAAGCTTTATGTTAGTGAAGGCGTAGTTTCAAAAATACCTTAAAAGCAAATGAGTTTTTAAAAAATATATTATAGACCAGGGTAGTTTCAGAAATTTCATAAAATACATAAAGAAGAATTTCTGAGAAGATAGAGCGTTTCTTCTTCTTTTTCTAGTATCCGTACCACCTGAGATTTCAAATAAAATCTAACGTAATTTTGGTCTCATCTTGCACTGTCCCGCTTAGCCCCACCTTACGGTAATTGATACTAAGGGCATAAGAAACTCCCACTTAACAACACTTGTGGTTGTTATCAACAATTATTATTCAAAAATTCACATTTTTGAACATACAACTTTTTTTCTACAGATTCAATTCTTTTCATCTCAAGAATAATATTATTACAAACAGGATTGCCATTCGACAACAAATAGTGATAATGATCATTGTATCCATAAATTTTCATAAGTAAAATCACTGTTTTTAGCCTATTCCAACTAAGAAGATTCTTTTCATCGTCGAAATATAATTCTTAAAATAAGTATAATTGCTTTTGCCGAAAAGAAGAACCTCATAAGTAAAAGGAAGCTAAGACTCTGCATTTTTGTACAAAAAAATTTAAGAACAATGATGTCGTACTGTTAAACGGCAATCCATTGTATCAGGATATTATTCATCCGATGAAAAGAAACGACTCTGTAGAAAAAAAAAATTTCTTCGTTCGAAACAATTGTGCAAAGACATTATTTATTAGATGAAAAGAATAATGATCCCACAGAGAATAATTTTTTTTTTAAATATCTGTACAGAAACTAATTCTACGACATTCGAATAGCAATCTTCGAAAGCTTAGATGACATTGAATTCACCTTTGTTGAAGTTATTTTATTGGACCATTAAAAAATATGTAGCTTCTGAGTCAAAGGTTTTTCCAGCAAAATCATCGTTTTTTAATCTTGCGTCCAACTCATCGCCGAATCTAGTAAATTATTCCTAAAAATATTGAAATTCATAAAATAAAGAGCAAATCATACTTTTTAAATCTGGGCCAAGGACATGAGTAAATATTGCGTGATTGCTGAGCAATCATAAGAAATTTTTAACCGTGGAATGGAAATTTTTTGCGAAGCTAAAAATACGAAAGTCGTTGCACGCGTTACTTTGTTATTATAATCATTGTTTGAGAGAATAAATATTCGAACTTAGTAAATGAAGGTCAAAAATTATATTTAGTATTTTCGAAATTCCACCTATAGAAGATAAATTTTACTTTTGATTGATATTAAAGAAGTTACAAATCGCTGAAGTCGATGGTACCAGCAAACAGTCCAAACATGTCACCATCTTTCCCTTGCTAAATATTTATCTTCATCCAATAGGATAAATAAATAAATAAATAGAATTATTATCCAATAGAACTACACTTTGCCGATGTTTTAGCGCGATTAGAGAACTTCGGTTTTTTAGGCGGGCGCACTACAAAAATGACGCCTCATGTATAGTCCTTTTTGAATTTTGAACACCTGATAATTAATATTTCGAATGAACAAAAATCAATGGTTCCATTTTTTTTAAACAAAATAGAGCTCCTCGCTTTGAGATCTAACGTTGCATCTGATAACCTACAAATCTCCTATTTTTAACATAGCAGAAATTTCAATTTCATGAATAAATATTTCTTATGATTACTCAACAATCACGCAATATTTATTCATGTCCTTGGTCCAGATTTTAAGAGTAAGATTTGCACTTGATGTTATGAATTTTGCAGATTTTTAGGAATAATTCACTATATTTGGCGATGAGTTGAACACACAATATTTCAAAAATTATGATTATGAAGGGACATTTTCTAAACTTTCGAAAGGTTATCCTTTGAAAGTCGTAGAGTAAGTTTGTGCACAGATATTCGCCTTTAAATTGGAGCATGCATTCTCAAACGATCAATACAATTGTACTTACCAGTGTTATAATGACCATTAT
>JAUMHM010000085.1:61649716-61665975 GCA_032362435.1 Melikaiella ostensackeni
GATTGATCAGCGACCCGTGTCGGAGCGGTGTTGTGGAATGAGTGTGTCGTTTGAATGAACAACACGCGACTTCTAGATTGACCTAAAACATATCCCTTCTCCTACACATCCCTTACTTACCCATACCATATAAAGTCCCTAATCCCCGGTAGTATGACGTGGCTAGAATCAAAATAGTTACGCTTACCCTCGAAGGGATTTGGCTTAATGGTATAATGATAAAAATAAAAATATGTGGGAACCTGCATGAGAATCTATATTAGATTCTTTATCGATGCCCGTGTGTGGAAACCTATAAATTGCTCCTACATGAAATCCCACATAGGATTCTAATTTTGTTTAGATGAAATCTGCTTTTGAAGTATTACTTTCATACTAGGCAATCTTGGAGGACCAGAAAAACAACTAGGCAGCTGTAGCTGTCATAATAATCTACTACGCAGTCCTTACGTGATCTCTCCATATAGATTCTCATATAGGTTCCCACATGGGTTCTCATATGACTTCCCACATATGTTCCTATCCCATTTTGTGTCTCAATTTGCTCATACAATTTCACATAGGAATCTACGTAGTTTTCCGTATGGGTTTCCATGTGGGTCTCTATATGGAGCCCCATTTGGGGACTTTTACTTGGAACTGTTACTCATATACGTGGCATTATTTCTCAAATGTCCCAACCCGAAAATCGGATGTGTCCGATCGGGCTCAAACTTGAGCTGAATGTTGTCCCACTGGATGGTAATTTTACCAAAAAATATTTCCCTGTTCTACCAGATAGTAGCCGAGTTGGAGAGGGTAAAATTTGAAGTTTAAATTATATACCCTCTGCTGCGCGAATATCTGCTGCTTTCATAAGTAATTAAAAGAAGAATTTAGCCTGGGTATTTTCAATAGATTTTTTCACGACCTTCGAATTGGTCATAAGTACTTTTTGAAAATTTTAAAATTTGACCTTGATTTATCGAAGTCAAGAATAAAATCGACTGTTTCTTATAGAACGGCACTTTTAATTTTTTTTCAATATTCTAGGAAGAAAGCTGAGGTTTTTTGCCACAAAACACTTGAAAAAGTTCTCAACACACCGGAACACCAGCGCGACGCAAGTCTCCGCAACGTAGGCATCTTCGCGGCTTCAAGCGGTGACATTGTGTCAGTGCATCGGAAACATTGGCGTACAGTTTCCCGAAACAAAGAAGAAAACGCCTCTTCGATTTTTACGTCTTTTATGGCAAAAAACCTCAGCATTCTTTTTAGAATATTAAAAAAAATAAATAAAAAGTGCCGTTCTACAAGAAAAAGTCGATTTTATTTTTGACTTTGATAAATCAAAATCGAATTTTAAACAAATGCTTATGGCCAATCAAAGGGTCGTGAAAAAATTTATTGAAAACATTGAGACTGAATTTTTTAAATTATTAATGAAAGCAGTAAATATTCGCGCAGAAGATGGTATCCACTAAAAACTTCAAAATTTCACCCCCTCCAACTCAGCAACCATTTGACAAAACAAGAAAATATTTTTTTGTAAAATAACTATCCAGTAGGACGACAATTAACCCAAGTTTGAGCCCGATTGGACATATCCGATTTTTGGATTTGGACACTTGAGAAATAATGCCCCATTCTGGGTTTGAATAATTCCATGATATTTTTTACTGTATCGATAATGAATTGCATCATTTAATGGAAGTTATATGGAGATAAAATAAATGTGGCCTATTCGAAAGTGAAGACAATTCAAGATAATTTTTGAAAAAATATTTTTTCCATGTTATATGTAAAATATTCCACTTCATACGTGAACGGTCATTATTGCAAGTTCGAGATATTAGAAAAGCGTCCGACCTAATGCTACATGTGCGTATATGAGAAAGAAGAAGGTTCGATGTGTCTCCTTCATTGTGTGGAGACCGCGAAGGGAAGGGACAAGAAGGTAGATTCTTAGAGAAAGCGACAGGTGTTGAGTAGCCCACGTGAGTTCCTTTGTGGCTGTGTGGCTATGGGCCAGAGAAGAACGAAGGAAGAGCATGAAAACGACCATCCGGCTCCCTTGCGACGCGGCGGCTGTCTTGTCTCCTTATTGCTATCTATAGATATACTTCTCGTATCATCTACTCTTTGGGGGCAAGCACAGTGAGGTGATAGGATGGTCCAGAGGATGAGTAGTCGAGAGAGAAAGGTGGGGTCCTCGGCTACCCATTCGGTAGCAAGTGCTGGTAACCCGTCGCAAGGTCAAGATCAGTCGGTTAATCCCATCCAGTCAGCCGAGGGCCTTGCACCTTGCACGACGAACGACACGTTCGCGAATTCTGCACGTCGTTCGTCTGTAAGAGTTGAGTATCAAAAGAATATCCCTCGCGTGCTTTAAAAATAGTTTTTAGTGGGCCCTAATTCCTTGATGTTTTACTTCCAAAAACAAAAAATTTTTACTTTATAATCATATTTTTTGAATCAAAAAGCAAGCTTGAATTAAGTTCGGACGGTGCATAATTTGTGAGAGTTTGATGAAAGCTTCAATTAAAACTCTATTTTTGGGATTATCTTGTGCGTAAATTTTTGAGAGATGCTAAAGACAACGGATTCCAAAAGAGAAAACTGAGAAGAGTATTGAGTTTCAAATACGCGTACATCAAATAAAAAATCTTGGTGAAGTTGTATGAGAGGGTGCAGTCTATAGAGATCAGCTTCGTGAAGAGCCTCTGTTATGGAAACTTGCGTTTTGATTCCCAAAGAATTTTCTCTGGTCCTTGCTACCGATCAAGCGTCATGTAAAAAGCTTTTCAGGAACGAATCTAACTCGATAGTAACTGACGTGCGAATATCGGTTGGGTCTAACGTCTTAATTCCAGCGGGAACTCTTATCTACCCGTTTCAAGGTTCGATCAGGTTCGACAAGATCGACTTATACTCCCTTCTCGACGACAACGATGTAAGTATATCTATTCAGTGGCAGTATTAATCCATTTCATTTATTGTATTTATGTGTAGTTGTAGCAATCTTTAAAAATACGTACAGTTCTTGAATAACTAGCTAAAAGAGGATTGTCATCCATAAATTATGATATTTGTAAATGCCTTTCAATGAAGCTCTCAAAAATACACTGTCTTAGTTAATAAGAAAAGTTGATCTTACTCTGACAAAGTAACATTACTCCAATATTTAATGTTATTATTGGATTGTTCGACAGACAGTGTTATGCACTTATGATTAATCTTTCATTCCCACTTGAATGCAAAAGGATGATTTTCCGGAATGGCAGATGTTAAATGAACAAATTAAACAAGAGAAATTATATTAAACAAATGTAATAGATCGTGGCGTATGAGCAACGACTTTATTTTCAGTACACATTATTTCTATACTCATTATTCATCTCCATACGCAAAAATCTAATACTGAAAAACCAGATACTAGGTAGCCTTTATTTTCCACTACTTGAAATGTTGGGCTTCAAACCCTCAATTTCGTGAGGTTACATGAAGTGACTATGCCCTGAAATTTTTAGCCCAATCGGATATCACTCAGGGTATATGGGACTTGCAGGCCCTTGAACTTTAACATGGATTTTTCCTGTGAAAAATTGAGCAAAAGCTTTAAATTAAGAAACTCTTTTGAATTTTGATAGAATCTAATGCCCACCGAGGAAGTGGTAGCATTTGACACACTGAAAAAAAGAGTTCATGTGAAAAATTTAAAATTATGCGATAATTTAAAATGTCAGTCATCTCAGTTTTCGTATAAAATGAAAGATTTATATATTTTCCAAAATATTTCGTCTTCGCGAAAAATTGTAATGGCTGCCATTCTGAATTTTCGCATAATGTTGAATGTTTCACACGGGCACTTCTTTAGTATATCGAAAGCAGCCACTTCGTCGACTATCACTAAACAGGGGTCTTAGTATAACATTTTGTTGTAAATTTTTACCCCAGGTAATCGAGGACCACCCTACTAGACTACTGGATTTTTCGTGAACTATCTTTTTCTGACATGAATATGACGAGTATATCACCTGCATAAATAACGAATCTGTAGGCAAAATACGCATAAGAACTATAAATATTGGGGGAATAACAAAAGTATATTTTCACACAAATGCTCAACGCTTTTATGAGTGAAATTAGTTTCTTACCTGTACGTCAAAATTCATATTTTTATTTATCTAAGAAGCAGATTGAAAAAGGAAATGACAATAATCCCTTTTTTTAATTGGTCAACATTAACCCGTGCCCCCGGGCTTTTGAAATTGACATAGGCTTTCAAATGGAAAAAACTCATTTTTCGAAAAAATGCATGAAAGAAATACTCGATATAACTTTATGTGAAATAAGGTTAAGTCACTTCCTGAAGAATATTCGAGGAATAATCTCTACCCAATAACGTTTAATTTTGACCCTCCCAACTCCCTTTAATTGTACCCCGAATACACCCAACAAAATGCAAAATAGCAGTTTTATATGAAACTCATGGAAAACGGTATTTTTTTCAATTTTTTCAGCATGATTTATTTTCATTCGATAAGTGACAAGTTTTCGAGCATTAATCAACTACTTTTAAATTTTCTAAACAATTACTATTTATCTAAACCATTTTGTTCTCTTACACTTTGACGCTTATTATTCAGTATTTCCCTCTCACAGAACTTATACTTAATTTTCCAAACAATAATTATTTATTTAAAACATTTCCTGATCCCTTTATATACCGGTTTCTAGAAACGATCTACATACAAATTATTTTTTATTTACAAGTTCCATTATTATACAAAAGAGTTAGTTTTGTTGGAACAACCGAAATTAATTTTCTAAACCAATGATATTTGTTTCACCCATTAGGTTATACATTCTGAGATGGAGAAATGATGAGTAATAAGCGACATACCGTAAATAATTTGAAAAAACTAGAATTTTGTCCACCTTTCCAGTGAAAAGGTGCAAGTAAATTATTATTAATTGTTTGAATAATTTCAAAATATTCTCAACATAAATATATTACTCTTAACATTCGTTAATTGTGTCACTAATTCCAGAAAATAATAACTTAACGCGATTTATAAGGGAAACAAATGGTTTAAACTAATTAAATTTGTTTAAATAATTGGCAAATATCCTTAGAAAAATATATTGCTCTCAACATTCGTTACTTGTACCATTAATTCAAGAAAGTAATACCTTTTTATGATTCACGAGGGGAATAAATTGTTTAAACGAATAGTAATGGTTCTAACAATTTAAAATTAGTTGAAAAATAATCGGAAACTTGTCATTTGTCGAATGAATATAAGTTATGTTAGTGAAATAAAAAGAAATTATCGTTTTTACCATCAATTGCTTCCTCATAGAGGGAGGTTTGTAATGACCTAAATTCTCAAGTCTACTTTTTGATATATTTCGATACCATTTAAACCCAGGAACTCGAAAATGCAATTCAAAAAAAATGTTTGTGTGTGTTTGCGAATGTGACTTTTTTTCTGTTTACCCTATCTTGATAAGCAAAAGAGCAATGGTCATGAAATTTGAAAAAACTGTAGCCCCAATTGATGTCCAGGTCTGATAGGATTTTGAGCTAGACCAGCCAATTGGAAGTGGTGTTTATGCGTTTAGAAATTTTGTTCATTAGCGTTTCACCGCATATATCCCACAGGAACTGCATGCCAACCACGTTCACTTTACTCCTGGCCTCTTCTTGACCATGCAGCACAGTGAGTGCAAACACAGAATTATATATTGCAATTTGAGTTTTATTCGTTACATTTTTACTTCTAGTAATAGCTTGCACACTGCTTCCAAGATACACGAACTCATAAAATTGTTAGATCCTCTCTTCGTTAAAGGCTATGTTGCATACTGTTTTCTCACTTCTTATTTCGAACACGATAATTTTTGTTTTATTTGCGTTAATCTTGAGAGTCATACTCTTCATGCTAGTATACAGTCTGCTCATCATTTTCTGCAAATCGTCGACTGATTCTGCTGTAACAATCTTATCGTCTGCAGACGCCAGTCCACGTACTTTTACTTTCCCGAGATCAACTCCTTCATCGTATGAGAGAGCCATTTTTAGACGTGTATTCATGTATATATTGAACATCTAGGAGGATATAACGTCTCCTTGCCTAACTCCCTGCTTACTTTCAAACTAATCGCTCAATTGTTCATTTACTCTTGAAGACTCTTTACTACCATCACATATTGCTTTTATTGCTTTCAGGAGCCAACCATTCGCTCCATACTCTTCCAGGACTTCCCAAAGTTTAGATCTTTTCACCTTATCAAACGCTTTCTCCAGATCAAAAAATGCATAAAAAACTCTTTTGTTTACTCTTAAACTTCTGTCTATGATCTGTCTCAAAGTAAATGTCTGATCTGCACATGACCTCCCTGGCATAAATATTCATTGGATTTTCCAGATCCTTCCCTTAGTTATTCCCACGACTTTCCCAATAAGTATTTTAGTAACTATTTTGCCCACGGTACTTAGTAGGCTAATCGCTCTATTATTAGTTTAGTCACCTTTATCACCCTTTCCCTTGTAAATATCCGCCATCGCTCTCAAGCATTTCAGCGGTGATACCATCCACGCCGACAGTCTTACCATTCTTTAGCTTCTTAATCATGGATATAATGTCATCGATATCGATTCTTCTTCCGCTACCTACAACGGAGATTGTCTAACGTATCCTCTGCAGTGTCGTGGTTATGCTCCACAGCTTGACCTCCATACAATTTCTTGAAAAAATCACGCATAGAGTCTTTGACTTTGTACGAATCTCATACCATTTCACCATCAGCATTCTTAATTCTAACTACCTCAGTAGTAAAACTTCCTTTTCTAATCTGCTTAACACATTTCCAAAATAATTCCTTATTTCCTCCGAAATCATTTTGCATTTTTTTATCTTTTTCGGCTTTGATTCTATCCTTACTTTCATTGACTAGTATCTTGACTTTTCTGTTTTCATCCCTACAGTCATTTTCTGATCTAGTCCTTTCCTCATCACTGAGATCTTTAATATTCAAAATTCTCGAGTATGCTTGCTTTTTTTCGTTCACAGCCACGCGGATTCCATCATTCTATCAAACATCTCCAGCCTTTCTTCCTACAGCCGCAGTACCGCACACTTCAGATCCACTCTTGAAGATGCTATCTCGTAGTATTACCCATGCATCCTCTATTTTAATTGCCTAACTTCTTCTTCCAGTTTTCTTTATGATGCCCTGAATATTTATTCAGCTTTTCACGATATACCATTTGCATTTCTGGTTTCTGCAAGTTCTCTATTCTAACACTCGTCTGCTTCAGCTTATTATTAATTTTACTTCTTCTCCACCCTTGGAATGCCAACTACACGTGAAAAATATTGGAAAGGTACAAAAGAATATTAAAAAATAAGCGCGTGGAAGAAATTTACATAATTTTTTGAAAACATTTTTTTTTAATAGCGATGCGAAGCATCTCAGACCACGATTTCTGTAAGACTGTTCAGGAGAAGGTGCTCGAAGTGTAATATGATGCGTTCACGGAGCTCATTTTTGTCTAGTTGAAGGAAGTTTTGAAATGTGTTGCGTTGATTTTGAAAACCTGTTCTCTTTCAAAACTGAAGCCTCTGCGTAATTCCATGAAATAAAATAGTACAAATATAATACTCATCGTGAATTTTGTTATCATTTTAATGATTCTAGAATATTAAGATTGCACGTAACTTATTCGTTCGCTTTAAGAACCTCAAGAATAATAATTGAAAGTTCAAACCAGAACATTTCATAAGAAAAAAATGCCAACTACACTTAAAGAATATTGGAAGAGCACTGAAAAATATTTAAAGATAAGCGTGTGGAAGAAATCGGCGTAATTTTTTATAAGAATTTTTTTTTTAATAGCGATGCGAAGTGTCTCAGACCACGATTTTCGTAAGACTGTTTAGGAGGAGATACTCAAGGTGTAATATGATGCCTTTACGGTGCTCATTTTTGTCTAGCTGAAGGGAGTTTTAAAACGTGTTGCATGAATTTGAAAAAGCTGTTCTCTTTAAAAACTGTAGGCTCCGCGAAATTTTTGTTTGACAGAAAATAAAATAGTACAAATAAAATACTCAATGTGAATTTTGTTAACATTTCAATGACCCAGCAATATAAGAATTGCACAACTCACAACAAATCAAGAAGTTTCCCTCCGCGATACGCTTGAAAGAATCCCTATTTTTTATGGGAGTAATATCCCTTTGGCACGCTTCACAGAGGGATGCACAGAAGCAAAAGCCATAATTCCTATGCAGGCGCACGAGAATCTTGCCATAGAAGCAAATTAACCGGGAAAGCACGGACATGTATCTATGGAAACACGTTTAGAACTTTAGACGAATTGATAGAAAAATGGAAAAAGGTTTATGCGCCCGCGAAAAGCGTATACTAACTTCAAGGAGAACTGGGCAACATATTCATGTGGGATAGAGAAAACGTGTTATCATACGCTGCGCGAATGAAAGAAATAGCGGATAGGATCGAAGCTGCGCATAAATTAGGCAATGCTGGTGCCACGGATGACGTATTTTAAGCAAATTAAGAAGAGGATGCAATAAAATGTTTCAAAAGAAGATTACTTTCAGAATGAGACATCAAATTAAAGAATAGCGCAGATGAAACATTCAAAACTGTTATCAGTGACGCTCTGGAGATTGCGCGAATGCTAAACGCCTGTTCAGATCTACGTAAAAATAAACCTATTAAATTTTCCGAAGAAGAATCAAAATCACGGAATAATACTAATAATTCTTTATAATTTGAATTTGAATTTGAATTTTAAATTAATTAAAGTAATTTCTTTGATCATGATATCTGCAGTTGGTCTAAAAAAACCCGGCATGTATGATGATTGACATTGGTGCTGGTCGAAATTTTTTCGAAAGAAATGCGATAGATCCCGATTATCCGTTTGAACAAACTGACGTAATCATAATCCCAGCACGAACCATTTTTGATTACTATGTGAAAATAGAAGATAAAAATAAAAGTGTAGATTATATACCTCAATTACCGGTTGGAGAAGGAACTCTCGTAGGTTAAGCCATCGTAAAAAATTGCGGAGGTATAGCTTATGTCAAATACGTGAATTTAAATAAGGACCCTCTAAAAATATCAATCTCTAGTGTTCAATTAGAAGATATTAAACAATGTCAAATCAAAAAATGAATTTGACTTCTTCAACAATATAACGATAAAAATTTGCCCAGTTTAATATTAAATAGCTTTTTTTCAAATCTGATGAAAGTTCTAATCGTTCCTGCAAATCTCCCAAGGTTACAGGAGTAGATAGAGTTGAGGCCACAAAAAAACAACTGCGTTTAGATAATTCAAATATGAAAGAATATGAGGACGTTGAAAAGTTAATGATCGAAAATGCAGACTGCATCCACATTCCGAGAGAATAATTATAACCAACAAATAGACTCTAAAACTCAATACCCATGACAGATGATTTCCCTATTTTGTCGCGGCAATATCGACTTCCATCAATTCATAAAGATGAATTCACTCGCCAGTTAAGTTAGTTATTAAAAACAATGTTATTAAACCCACCCAAACACCTTACATCATACCAATTTGGATTGCCCCTAAAAAACTGGATTCACTAGGAAAAAGAAATCGAGAATGGTACTTGATTTTATAAAATTAAATGAGAATACAATCGGGGACTAATACCCTCTACCAAATATTCATGAAATTTCAGACAAGTTAGGATACGCCCACCACTTCTCTGTTTTTGATCTAACGTCGGGTCTTCACCACATAAAAATGGATTCCAGGGAAGCACATAAAAAAGCATTTCCAACCCCTTATGGACATCATGATTTTGACCGAATACCTTTTGGTTAAAAAATGCAGCAGTAACTTTTGAATGTCTAATGGATTTAGTTTTGACAGGGCTTCAGGACGGAACCATTTGTTTATTTTGACGAAATTATAATTTATGCAAACAGGCTAGAAGGACATGAGCCAAAATTTCATGAATGAATGAGCCGATCGCGAAATGCAATTCTTTCTTTACAACTCGACAAGTGCGAATTTTTACGAGATGAAGTAGGATATTTAGGACACATAATATATAAAGACGGAGTTTAACCTGATCCGAAAGAATCATGGTGGTTGAAGATTTTCCAATTAAAAAAAAAAATATATTGAACAATTTTTAGGTCTAGCAGGATATTACTGCAGATTTATAGAAAATTTTGCCAAGATAGTATCCCCAATAAATCAACTTCTTAAAAAAAATGTATCATTTAATTAGACAGAAAAACAACAGCAAGTTTTCGATATTTTGAAAGATAAATTATGTCACTTCTTATACCACCCGGTTTTGCAAAACCTTTCATTGTAACTACAGATATATCAGGTTATGGCATAGGCGGAGTACTTCCACAATGTAAAATAGGCAAAGTGCAACCAATCGCTCATGTCTGAAGGTCACTAACCGACACTGAACGTAAGTACGACACATATGAAAAAGAGGGTCCAGCGATTGTCTACGGAGTAATGTAATTTCTCCCTTATGTGTACGGACAAAAATTCAGTCTCGTTGCAGACCATAAGTCTCTTGTGTGGTTCAAAATCTACAAAGACCCTTGCTCTCGAGCTGCAAGATAGCGATAAAAACTCGCTAAATATGAGAACGGCGTGATGCATAAGTCAGAAAAATCAAGCGCGCATGCAGATGCGCTTTCGAGAAATCCCATTCTAGGAGATGATAAACCAATAGGAATTAACATAATTTCAAAAAGTAATCCGCGAATTAAGGAGGAGAATCTTTTCAGCTCTATGCAATTCTCGACCTTTGAGAAATATAGTTTCATTAAAATGCTATATACTGGTATGTGCAATGAGGAAGAAGTTGACTATTCTTAAGGTGAGATAATTACAATTGAAATCAGCACCTAATGCACGTAAACCTCGTCAGAATTTTTTGCCATTTCGTTTACGGAGGAGAGCCCTGAATGTAAACAAGAATAGAGAGGTTTAATAGGTTAGACACTTTCACACGCTTTCAGTTGATCGACGTGGTTCGTTCATAGTAGTTCAAAACTCACCTTAAGCTGCAGCCTCCCCCCCCTCCTGCACCGCCGAATGAATGTGTGGTGAGATGTGTAAAGGAATACGGGAGAGGTGAAAAGAAAATGTAAACCCTTGGGGGACACATTAGAACCTTCCATTCCACTAAAGTCACTTTCATCAATGATAATACCTTAGTTCACTGATACAACTCAAAACGGTCTTAGAAATTCCTTCGAATCCCGCGCTACCCTCGATTCAACAAACCTACAACATTTTTAATATCAGAATACCATTTCAGTGACTTTTGACTTTTAAACACGAAACTCTTGTGAACTAAAAAATCCAAGACTAAGAAATTCTTGGTATTTGGAATAATCAAGAACCTAACGATCAAATTTTGACAAAACATTTTGAAATGTCTCCATTGAAATTTAAAAAAGTGAATAAATAAAAGAAGAGGAAAGAAGAATGAGGCAACCTCCAAATCCCCTTCTTTCTTTTGTTCTCTCATTTTTTAAAAATTTTCATTAACTCAATCTAAAAAAATTTGCAAAACATCTACCAATATTTCGGTGTTCATTCAACACCCTTTTCAAGGCAATAAAAATCAATATTTCACCATGTCAAAACCCATGAGGAAGCTAGGATGCTCTACCCATGAGATCTGACTGGAGACTAAAACCAATTGTTTGGAGACTAAAACCAATTGTTTGACACACCCTTAATCCTGGCTTATTCTTCTCAAGTCATCATAACAATATGGTCGACCCGATTCTGGGTGAAGTTGGTCAAACTGTCGGCGTAATATTATCCAGTACAAGTACACTCACTTTACCCAACCATCAGCCCAACTCTGGCCCAAGGTCAGACCGACAGTCAGATAGATTCTGTCGGATTGTTTCAGAAAAACCATAAAAATGTGGTCGTCTCGACTTTGGGTGAGGTTGGCCTGACTGTTTGCGTAATATTAACCAGTACAAGTAATTTACTGCACACAATTGTCGGACCAACTCTGGCACAATGACGGGTCGACAGTCGGATAGGCTCTGGTGAATTGTTTTTAAATTATCATAACAATATGGTCGACCCTACTCTGGGTGAGGATGGCTTCGCTGCCGGCGTAATATTAACCAGTGCAAGTAACCATGCTGCACCTCACCGCCGGCCCAACTCTGGACCAATGTCGAGCCGACAGTCGGATGAATGCTGGCGAATTGTTTCAAAAATATCATAAAAATATTGTCGGCCCGAGTCTGGGTAAGGTTCGCCCGACTGTTAGCGTAATACTAATCAGTGCAAGTGAGCATACTGCACCCGACCGTTGGCTCAACTCTGGCCCAATGTCGGACCGACAGTGAGATAGAAACTGGTGAATCGTTTTAGGAGAATCATAATAATATAGTCAGCCCAATTCTGAGTGAGGTTGGCCCGACTGTCGGCGCAATATTAAATAGTGCAAGTAACCTCACTGCACACGACCATCGGCCCAACTCTAGACGAATCAAGCCGAACATTGAATATGCTCTTGTTAATTCTTTCAAATTTATCATAACAATATGGTCGACCCGACTCTGGGTGAAGTTGGTCCGACTGTCGGCGTAGTATTAACCAGCGTAAGTGATCTTACTGCTCTCGACCGTCGGCCAAGCTGTGGCCCAATGTCGGGCCGATAGTTGGATAATCTCTGGCTGATTATTTTGGATAGAGGCTGGCGAATTTTTCTAGAGGGACCATAATAATATGGTTGTCCCGAATCTGGCTGAGGTTGACTCGCTTCCCGGCGTAATATTAACCAGCGCAAGTAACATTTCTGCATCCGACTATCGCTCCAACTCTGGCCCAAATCAAGTCGACAGTCGGATAGGCTCTGGCTAATTCTTTCAAATTTATCATAACAATCTGGTTGACCTGACTCTGCGTGAGGTTGGCCCGACTGTCGGCATAGTATTAACCAGTGAAAGTAATCTTACTACTCTCGGCCGTCGGCCAAACTCTGACTCGTGGTCGGGCAGATAGTCGGATAGACTCTGGTGAATTGTTTTGAAGTTATCATGAAAATATGGTCGGCTATACTCTGAATGAGGTTGGTCCGGCGGTCGGGGTAATATTAACGCTGCAAGTGAGCATACTGCAGCCAACCCTCGACCCAACTCTGGACCATGGTCGGGCCGACTGTCGGATGTACGCTAGCTGATTGTTTCAAAGTCTTTATAACAATATGGTCTACCCGACTCTGGGTGAGGTTGGCCCGACTGTTGGCGTTAAATTAACCAGTGCAAGTAATCTCACTACATCCGACCGTCGGCCCAAATCTGGTCCAAGGCTGGGCGGACATTCAAATTCACTCAGGCGAATTGTTTTAAAATTATCATAAAAATATGGACAGCCCGATTCTGGGTGAAGTTCGCACCACTCTTAGCGTAATATGAACCAGTACAAGTACCCTTACTGCAACCGATTGTCGGCCCAATTTCAGAACGAGAGTCGGATAGAGACTGGCCAATTGTTTCGAAAGCATCATAATGATATAGTCGGCCCGACTGTTGGTGAGGTTGACCCGACTATCGGCGTAATATTGACCAGTGCAAGTTCACTTACTGCACCCGGCCCTCGGTCCAACTCTGGCCCAAGTTTGAGCGGACAGTCGTATAGGCTCTGCTGAATTGTTTTTACATCATCATACATATATGGTCGGCCCAACTGTGGCTCAAGGTCGGGCCGACAGTCGGATTGAGTTTGGCGATTTGCTGTAAAAGGACCATAGCAATATTGTCGACCCAAGTGTGGGTCGGCGTCATATTAATTAGTGCGGGTAGCCTTACTGCATCTAAATGATGGCCCAACTCTAGAACAAAGTCGGGCCAACGGTCGCACAGACTGTGTCGAATTCCTTTAAAGTCATCATAAAAAGTGTTCGGCCCTACTCTGGATGAGGTTGGTCCGACTGTCGGCGTAATAACAACTAGTGCAAGTAACCATACTGCACCCGACCGTCGGCTCAACTCTGGACCAATGTCGGGCCGACAGTGAGATAGGCTCTGGCTGATTGTTTCAAATTGATCATAACAATATGGTCGAGTCGATTCTCGTTGAAGTTGGCCTAAGTATCGGCGTAATATTGAGCAATGCAAGTAACCTTACTGCTCGCGAGCGTCATTCTAACTCTGGCCCAATATCGGGCGGACAGTCCTATAGACTTTGGTGAATTGTTTTAAAATTATAATTAAAATATGGTCGTCTCGACTATAGGTATGTTGGTGCGACTGTCGGCGTAATATTAACCAGTGCAAACAACTCTTACCACACCAGATCATCGGCACATTTCTGGCTCAATCTCTGGCTGTCAGTCAAATAGACTCTAATGAATTGTTTCAAAATTATCATGAAAATGAGGTCAGGTCGAATCTAGGTGAGGCTGGTCCGACTGTATGCGTGATATTGACCAGTGCTAGTAACCATACTGCACCCGACCGTCAGCACAACTCTGGCCTACTGTTGGACCGACTGTCACATAGTCTTTGGCTATTTGTTTCAAATTTATCATAACAATATTGTCGACCCGACTCTGGTGGAGGTTGACCCGACTGTCGGCGAAAGATCAACTCAGAATTAGATTTTTAAGGTCCTCAAACTCTTCGATTTTTTATTTTATTTTGACACAATTATCTACTACAAGAATGCGATTTCTTATGATTTAATTTGATCAATCTTATATGCAAGTTAATTGTTGTAAATCATTCATTTAAATAAATTCTTCAGTATATCAGTTTATTGCAGAAAAAACTATGTGGTCTTGAAATCATTATAATTTATTATTAAAATGGTATTAGTAACGGAAAAATGTCACATTGTCAAAATTTATGAACAACTTATGAGATTATAAATCATTTCGCAACATATCAAGTATCATAGGCAGGTCCACAGACATAGTAGAAAAGTTAATGTTGGAATGAGAACATTTTATTCATAGATGCTTCTTCATGAAAAATATTTCCATATTTCAAAGTTTTTTTCTACAATAAACAAATATACTGAGGAATTTTCTCAAATAAGTTGTTTATAACAGTTAACTTGTACATTAAATTAATTATTTATGTTACTTTAGACATTTGCATTAATTATAATCAAAATCGAGTTCATTCAGGCAATTTTCTTTTAGATAAAAAATCGTACTCTTAAAATTTCTCATTTTATCACTCTATTTGTTCATATATTGTTGCATGTAAAATTAAATTAAGAAATCGAAAAGTTTGAGAACCTGGGAAATTTAATTCTAAGAATTTATAGAAAAAATCTCCAAAAACCGTCAAGAAATATTATTATTCCATAATTAAATAATATTACGGTTTCATACAAAAGTCTTTTAGTTTACAACAGTTCCATTTCTAATTTGGACATTGAAAATGTTTAAACACACCTCTGCATAATATATTTGAAATGAAAGATGATAAATATTTCTTCTTGGGCCGACGCTGCCATTTCCAGTAAAAGAGCTTGGCCAAGATTTTGTCCGGAAGGTCCAAGCGGTTCGATACCTCAGTTGGTTAGTGCATGCGCTAGTATAGGTACAGGTATAGGTATAGGTAGGCTTAGGTAGTTTAGGGTAGATGGGGTTTGAATACCCGGTAGGTGTGATTCTTCAAATAGTTTAAGCATGCGATTATATGTTTGAGTGAACGTGCGTGCAATTTCGTAATTTAAAACATAAATTATGTGCAGTAATAGTATGAAACACATTTTTTTTTCCAACCAACTCTTTTTATCGATGTTGGCCCAACTTTGAGAACCAATGATGTGCCAACATCGTATTTCTTTGCTGGCTCAGCCTTGCCAACCATTGTCGGGCCAACCGTGGACAACAGGTGGGCTTGTGTTATCATTATGCTAGTTGGGTAGTCCAATGGCTCGCAAAGTTGGGCCAACGGTTCCGACGGGGAATTCGCACCTGGGGAGTTAGGTTTGTGGTTAGGTAGCTTTTGGTAGGTAGGTAATTTTTCCAATTTTCCCAATATGTCTAATTATGCATATGAATCTCATCAAATCACTTGATTGCATTACCAAATTACCAATTACCAAATTACCAGCAAGAACAACTGCGACAAACGGTAAACAGTGGAACATCAACTGTGTCTACTGGGGATGCTTTGGCTAGCGTTAGCGATTTGCAGCCAACCACCTCAACAGGAATACCATGGGAGCGCATCAATTGG
>JAUMHM010000085.1:61674681-61686757 GCA_032362435.1 Melikaiella ostensackeni
CGATATAGATTTGGAAGAATAAATAAAAAATTTTTAAAATATGAACAAAGTCTTACTATTTTTTGCCCACAGTGGTATATAGCAACCGAGTTAGAGACCCTCACTTATAAGGGGGCGTGTACAGGTGAACCTTTTTTTATTTAACAATTCGTAATCGGTGCCAGTATTTTAATAGGATCTCGAAAAAACGATATGCAATTCTTCAGACATTTTGGCCTTTTTTCTACAAAGTTATGGCAAGTTGAAGTAAGCCTATCAAACAATGCTACCTGACTGTATAAATTTAAACAATTGACAGACAAAATCATATGAATTCGTATTCGTTAGTTTGTGAGGCACAGTTTTTGACAGAAATTTTGATTCGAAAATCAATTTGCTTCGAGAAAAACGACTTTTTATCGTAACGCATTATAATTTCCTAAAACAGAACCTCCGTTGCCTTAAAATTTATCAACTTTATGGGGATAATACTTATTACAAAAAATGTTTATTTCCACCAGCACTTTCGGATCTGCAAAAAAGCATTCTCGTTCAGACAATATTTTCTGAGACTGATATTTTTTCCCACCAATTTTCCTTTTTGTTTATTTTTTGCAATAAATATTCGCCTGGCCGCAAATATTTTCAGAAAACTTTTATTGCTTTCGATCTACTCTAACGAAATGCATAAGCAAATTTCGAAAAATGTTAAATGCATAGGTAATAGCCGGGAAGTATTCAAATTTACATAATTGCAAATATCACGCAAACCCCATAAATGCCAGAGACGTACCACACAGATTCGGAATCAGGAGATCATCGCGGTTAGATGAACTAAAAGTTTTGGGCAAATCAACCAAAATCTTTTCTTAGGCCAAAAAAAACACTTATATAATTCAACTAAAATATTCCTTTGACTCAACCAAAATTTTTACTTGGATTAAGCAAAATATTTGCTTGGATCAACCAAAGGATATCGTATAATCAGACAAATTTCAGTAACCAACAAATTTTCTTGGGTCAACCAAATATTTTGCTGACCATATGATAACCATATACCATATTCAGCTTAAGTATTTGTGCATGCCAGATTGTGCATTTTTAGGATAAGTTAATCAAACTAAACACGTGAATTCACAAATTAATGTTGACCTTATATTGGTAACACCAAGGCCGAGGCAAACCGCATGAATTATTTGCACCAATCCGCACCCCTAATTTTGATGGCAACTATTAGAATTTTTGGAAACATTGCAAATAAATTTGATAAATTTATATCGCTTTAATATATAAAAAGATGTTATACAGCACTGATTTCCATCTCGAAAGGAAGTTATTTTTTCCCTAACTGAAAATTCAATATCTAAGAACGTTTTTTGTCCTTCCTGAAAAATCTTCAAAATTGCGTTTATGCCTTTTTGGAACTTCCCGTTTAGTTATAAACATATTTTTGTCAAAATTAATAGTTTTAATTGAAAATTGGACTGAGTAGTTGTTTGTGACAGTCTGGTTCGACGCAACAGGGGTAAACAACATCTCCTTATTGACATATCTCTTTTTTATAATATGTATATTAAACGACTATAAGATTTATATACATTAAAAATTTTTACCCGATTTTTCAGGTTGCCCCGGTTTACGATGGGGGGCCACATTTCTGTCTAGACCTAGAACATTTCGCGCTTCAGCAGAGGAGCTTTCAGATATTTTCTACATGACAGAAGATCGTAACATACATCCAGTTGTAGATTATTTAGATATAGTAGCAAAGAATATTATAATGATTGGATGGAATAACAATGGTCTTACTTATCCAATATGTGATAGAGCAGGTCATATCATTATAAACTTTATTGATTACGGGTTGAAAGTACAAATTTCGGATGAAGATGCTGAGCGTTTCGGTATACATGTGCCAAATCTACCACGAGAACGATCTCCACCACAGACTGCATCAACGAATCGGTCCAGAATACACGAAGTCAGAGACAGAAACAGACAAAATTAATTTGAAATTTGCATGAAAAATATAAAACTAAAATACCATTTCGTGTGTACCATCAGCAGTAGCTTCGTGGTAGACAATCATCAGTGATTCTCGACCCGCTAAGGCATAATTTGAGACCATCCTCTTTACTTCCTGCATGGAGTAATAGTAAGAAGACCAAACGACAATGCGCGCGCGAATGAAAAATGAACCTTGAATTTTCGGACATAGTTTAGGGGAAGATGTACGCTAAACTGTGAAGTCACCTCATTTTCAGTTTTAATATCTGCGGAAGAAATGCGAGAAATTTTTGTGGGTTGATGTAGAACCAATTTATTCAGATTATTATATTCCATTTTTCAGAAAAGAAAAAGATAATAATCCAAAACGATAACACATTTCTAAAAATTGCTAGCTTCCTTAAATTTGTGAACTATATTGAAGTATAATAGGTATCTTTTGGTGAAATTGAGTTAATCATTAACACCTCAATCAAAAGAAATCTTAAGTATTCATAGGCGACCCTGCAGATTGGAACAAATCTTTGCTTAACGTCTCTCTTTCGAAATTTCTCAAAAATCGAAATAAAATCTACTTTCTCATCAGTGTGAAATCCAATTTCTTATGAAGATCTTTAATGTTTTAGAATAGAAAACACTATAATGTTATGTGTATCTGTGCATAGCAGCCTTTTTAACCAAATCCAAAATAGATTTATTAAATTTATTTGTATTTTCATTAAAGGTTTCTTTGTTTTCTTTTTTTGTTAAAGTCAAAACATATTTTCTTGTTAATGGGAAATATATTTTTCGGAAAAAACCCATGAATCTTGCATTCTATCAACAAATCCTTCTATAATGTTTTTGATTGGTGGTTTGGCAGCAAATTTGAAAATCATGTATAACCCATCAATGAAAGATCTCTCGCAGATATTCCACTCAAAACTAGGCGAACCTTTACAATCGATCGTATGTCCTCCCTCTTAAGTATGCCTGGAAAAATGGCGACCAAATTTCTGACACACAGTTTGTTCTCCTTACTATTACTCCATGATTCCCTGTAAATACCAGGATTCTGAAAGGAGTTTGGATGTCCTAGTTGCTTAAAGTTTTGTTCGAGTTTATTATTGTTTCAGGTTTTTAGTAAAAGTAGGTTGTGAATCATTAATTATTAAATTATTAAAAGACGGTTAGATGCTAAATCTTTGGAAATCTTAAGTCTGCCTTTTCTTGTCTAATAATGTAAGAGAAAAGTCATGTATCGCGAATAAAAGTTTCAAGTTAAAACAGAAATTAAAAGGCTTCCTTTTCATTTCATTTTGTTTCATGAATAGTGTTCTTTCTTTTTGGCACGCCAAAACTCAAGGCGTTAAATTTTTATCCAAAAGTGGATCACTTCGTTGCAGTGGGAAAAACAATTGACATCTTAGTAGGAAGATGTGAACGTAGCTGTAGTTTTTAATGCAGTAGTTATGTACCCTGAGAAAAAAGATTACTTGAATCAAAGAAATATAGTACTGAATACGTCCAATTAAATATTTTTTTGATTGAAACGAATTTTTCTTATAACAAGAAGGATTTTTTTATTTCAAAAACAGATCTTGAAACAAAAAAAATTTTCTTCGATCAAAGAAATATTTGATTGGACGTATTCAGTACTGCATTTCTTTGATTCAAGTAATCTTCTTTCTCAGTGTACTTATGTAGTTGTCAACTATTTTTCCCACTGCAGCGTTTCCCCATCCGCAGACAAATTGCATGCCTCCAAGAAATCACCATCGGAACCTTCATCGGAGGAATCTCGCTTGTGTTCGCGTTCGCATTCGTTATTTTTATCATCGTGTTGCTAATTAGGCATAAATGAGTGATCTTACGCAGAAGTCAAGGACAAGGACTCAAGATTGCGTGGTAATTTATATCGATATTCTCAACTCTCTGCGACATGAACACGTGAAGCAAATATAACTGATAACGTAACGTGACATACAAGTCACTTCAGTATCACTAAATTGTACAAATATCGTGAAGGTAAATCCATACGATTTTTATGCGTTCGAAGGGGAATAACTGTATAATGAAATACAAACATCCCTGAAAAAAATTTCTGTCTGGAACTTTCTTACAATATATGTATTATGTAACACTACGATCACGAATTTCTCTGTACATTAGTGTTCTCTAGCTAGGAAAAATGAGGGTCGTTAGTACTACAGTCTTCTCTTTAGCTCTTCTCGTTAATTCTATTGGTGAATATATAATATTATAATATATTAGAGAAAACAAAAACGTTTAAATCGGATCAAAATTTCCCTCTGAAACTCAATTTTCCCACATGTACTTTTTCGCCTTATTTTTCTATATATGGGTGATTCTACTGAAGCAACCCTTTTCAATTAGACATTTGCGGAAAACTTTTTTTTAGATTTTGAAATCTTTTTTTCCTAAAATGAATTCCTGTGACCTTCGAAAGTGAGAAGGTGATTTGCGCAAAATTAATTATCAGAAATATTTATAATTTAGGGGTAGTTTTGCTCTACAGTGGGCCAGGAACACGGTTCTGTGGCAAAACTTCGCCAGACCCATCAAAATATACAAAAATGAATTCTAATTATGCCTATTTATGTTTTTTTTTTGGCTAATTCAGAATCTAAAGTCGAATTTTTTAAAAACAAAATGGATGATCAAATATGTTGGACAAGTATTTCAAAAAACTATTGGATTTACTCGAAACGTAGCATCTGAGAACATGTCATTAAAAGAGATTTTTTATGAGAAATAATTTATACTTTGGATTGTTTAAGCAATTTTTGTATAAGCAATATGTTTAAAACTGGAAGTTACGGAAAAACTAATAGCACCATTCAATTCTATGGGAAAAATTACATAGAGACCATGTGTTAGATAATTTTTTTCTCAGCCCTGATGGTTATGTAGTAAGAATAAACAATTACATCGTATGGCATCCGCTTACGCATTGAATTATATTACATAACAAATTGGGTCAAGGAAAAATCTGTCTAACACATGGACTCTATGTAATTTTTCGCGTAGAATTGAATGGTGCTATTAGTTTTTTCGTAATTCACATTTTTAAACAAATTGTTTGAACAAAAATTGTTTAAACAATCAAAACTTTTGATCATTTTTCATGGAAAATCATCTTTTAATGAAATGTTTTCGTTGCAATATCAACTTTTCTACTGTGCCATTTGGTCTATCCATGTGACTTGATAGATTAAAAAATTGTTCATAAGTTTATAAGTTGTTTAGAAATTTTCGAATTATGAAAATTTTTCGTTACTAATACCCTTCTAATAATAAATTACGACAATTTTTAGGCAAAATAATTTTATTCTTCAAAAAACTAATATACCGAAGAATTTATTTAAATAAATTGTTTATAACAATTATCTTGTACATTTAATTAATTATTTATGTCTTTCTAGTATTTCTGCATTAATTATAATCAATAGCGAGATTTTTTTTTTGGCAATTTTCCTTCAGATAAAGAATCATATTCGTAAAATTTCCAATATTGTCACTATAGAGTAATGCCCAGATGAATGTTTATAAGGGCATTTTTTATCTACTGTTTGAATTTAAGTCATTCATTCAACACAATTATGCATATTTGAGTTATAGAAAGAATCTATTACTAGATTGAAACAAAATATTTATCCATATTATGTTTGAATATTGCTGTAACTGCAAACAAAATAAAGTCTCTGAGTCGCAGCGAGAAAAGGCTTTGGAGAAAATCGCAGGCTTCGGAGATGACCAAGTGCATACATTTTCTAATGTTATAAACAACGCGATCAAGTTAAACCATTTTCTTGTAACATATTTCAATATACAAACATATTTTATGATGCATTATTGTCGTAGTGTTTAAAGTTATTTTGTTGGTCTATAGAGAACGAGGCTTCGGAGATGAATCGGAATTTTTACTTGCGACAAAATAGTGATTTTCGTTATGCATTACGAAGAAAATTTTTCACATATGTAAACTAATATGAGTGGAAAATAAATATTGAGATCTGAACTTCAATTTCATGGATAATAAAGCTTTACTGACGTAATTATTTTATTTACTTAGGTAATTTTATTAATTTCGAATATCATCAATTAATTTGAAAAAATTTTAATTAATTTATTAATTAAGTAATTTACTGACGTAATTTCAAGCATGTTAAAACAAGATAATGTAATGTTATTCTATTTTTTGGAAAACCTAAAGACAAAATTCTAACGATTTTATTGTTAAAAAGGATTTGTGCTGCAAATTCATTAAGTACCTACAATCCTAACTAAATCATTGTAGCTTCAGAACATATTGCTCAGAAATTTGAAAATTGAAGATGTTAGAGACATGACAAAAAGGCTTCGAAGATGACCCATTTTTTTAGCTTCCACATACATTCAACTTATAAGAACCGATTAGAACATTTTTTCTGTTATTAATTACGGGCAAAGTTACCACTATGCAAATTTTCAGCAATTGATCCCTTTGAGACCCTTCAAATCCCTTTGTGTAGAATGGCCCATGCAAGTATCCAAAAATCATGTACATTGTGGTGACATTAAAAACTTCGTCCCGATGTTTCAGTTTGCCCCGGATTACGATGGGACTTCGAATTCCTGTCGAGACTCAGGACAATTCGCGCATCAGCAGCAGAGCTTCCTGGAATTTTCTACATGACAGAAGAGCGTAGTATTCATCCAGTTGAAGACCATTTAAATATAGTAGCAAAGGATATAATATTCATTGGTTGGAACAACAATGGCCTTACTTATCCCATATGTAATAGAGAGGGCGAAATAATTGTACAATTTATAGAAACCAGAGTAGATCTAACAATTTCGGATAAAGACGCTGAGCTATTCGGTATACATCTGCCAGATTCACCACAACCTACTCAGTATCCATCACGGTCTACATCACAGTCTACAACCACATCACGGTCTCGGTACAGAAGTCTCCAAGGCACAGGCAGAGGCCAAGAATAATGTTGGAACTGATGCGAGATAGTAACCGCGTATGATCAAACGGTCAAGAGAAACAAACACTGTATGTGAAAATAAATATATAGAATGTATATTTGGATGTACAAAGAACTGTGATGAAATACTGGAAACTTTAGAGTAAAATTGAGACAACTGGAACTTTATAGTCTTTATACCTTAAGAATCTCTACCTCTGCGTGTTAACCGACGGCTTGTCACGAGAGAACTGAACTGAAGTCTACTGAACGGCCCTCAGGCCCTTTGCCTATGGGCCAGAGGAGAGGGCAAGAGCCTCTTATCTGTTTACTATCTTTTGGCACTTTTGGATATCGCTAGAATCGTTGCAATTTCAACACGCCCTCTCAACGATATAATCGCGATATGCATATAACTCTTAATTCATTGACACTTCACTTCAAAAAGAAAAAACAAGACTGAAATTGAAAAATTAAGAAAAAGGTAATTTTATCTCTGCACAGAATTTAATTTGATCAATTCAGATCCTTTAATAGTTTAAATCCTCTGAGGTCGTTGAACTTAAGATTGACGATCCCTTTTCTGTCTTAATATCCCTCGATATTTGAGTCATTGGGCCCCGATCATTTGGTGCTTGCTTTGAGTTAAGGGACAACTCTGCCATTCCGCCCTCTTGTCCGCATACTCCGTAGAAATTTCCTGCTGATTTGGATGAATCAATGTACATCTCTGGTGGTGTTCCTTTATTGCATCTTTCAGATTTTCTATGTGATCTGGACTCTGCATGCTGGATTAATATTGGTGATTGATTTTTGACTCTGAAATCTGCGTATTAACTAGTTTTAGCTCATAGAGTTGGGATGATGCTAAAACTGTAGTCGCTTTCACTTTTCCGTCCTTGAGGCTAACGACGTCACAATTGTTGCCCTTAAACTGTACACTAAAGTCCTTCCCGACTAACGTCCTAACTGACAAAGGACTTGTGCTTAGGATGAGTACGTATAGCGCGTTTTTCACTCTCACGGCCACTTCCTGTCCTCCAACTATGAACTTTATCGTTCCTGATCCGACCCCTTGTATATCAGTAAATTCTTTATCATCTGCAAAACGAACCGTTCCTTTCCTTCCTAAGTCGATTTCCTCGAAAAAATCCTCATGGTTGGCCATGTGGCTTGTTGCTCCTGAATATCCAAACTGCTTCCCTTCTTGAGACTTCACTTTCCTAGCTTTTGAACGAACCTGTTCTGTAGGTTTCGACCCCTGACATTCACTTGTAAAAGCTAGTTCTTTGCACTGTGTGACAGTGCTTGCATCCTCCTGCTCTTTCTTCCAGACTTGATATTTTTCACAGTCCCTTTTGTAATGCCCTGTTTTCTTGCAGAAAAAGCATTCCTTCAGTGAATTTTTGCGCACTTGAGCTTTCATCGCCACTTCACCTTGATATCCGGTCATGTCGTTGATAGCCAATTTATTTTTGCGTCTCCTGTATTCGTCGATCAACTTGCTTTTGGCCAAAGATGTCGTGAGAACTTCAGGTCGACTTTCCAAAGTGGTGACCAAAGCAGAGTCGGCGGAAGCCTATGCGGGGGAGCAGGGTACCCACCACCCAAAAATCATCTTTCACGTGAAAAAATGGGTTTCCCCTACCCCCCTCCACTTCACCAACCACCCGAGTTGTAAGTGTTCCGCCGGCCCTGGACCAAAGTGTCATATGATTCCGGCAAGCTCTTCAACAACATAGTGGCTGCAAACTTATCCCTGATTTCTTCTCCAAGAGCTGTCATTCGGTTTAAGGTGTTCCGCATTTTATTCACATGATCCTCCATGTCGCTGTCTTCGGCTAAGCGTATTCTACATAAAACCCTGTATGAATGAACTATACTTGCTTGTAATGATTTCTGGTGATAATCTTCTAATGATTTCTGGTGATAATCTTCTCATGATTTCCAGGCTCTTCGTGCACTGGTGGCGTTATAAATGTGCACTGATTGGTTGTCGTTCACAAGCGAACCAATCGTAGAAAAAGCTTGATCACCTTTTTCTTGCCAAGTTTTATCCGGAACTTCTGGTGCTTCTTAATCCACCACTGACCACACTTTGATATTCATAAGCATATGCTTTATTTTATATTCCCACACCGCATAATTATTCTTCTTTGTTAATCTCACTCCAAAAACTAAATATTTGATTCACTTGTTCTTTATCGTTTTTATATCTCTGGGCCCATAACCTGTTGGAACTGATGGGAGATAGTAACCGCGTATGATAAGAAGGTCAAGAGAAACAAACACTGCATGTGGAAATGAATATATAGACTGTATATTTGGATGTACGAAGAACTGTGATAAAATACTGGAAGCTTTAGAATGAAATTGACAAAACTGGAACATCACTTTAGAGTTTTTATATCTTGAGAGTCTTTACCTCTGCGTGTTAACCGACGGCTTGTCACGACAGAACTGAACTGAAATCTATTAAACGGCCCTCAGGTCCTTTACCTATGGGCCAGAGGAGAGGACAAGAGCCTCTCATCTGTTCACTATCTTTTGGCACTTTTGGATATCGCTAGAATCGTTGCAATTCCAACAAATAGTTATCTGTTCATGATACAAGTGCGCGAACCAGGTGATTGAAACGAGTATGATGCTTGCAGTATAAGCCGGAGGCTCAAGGCAGGAGAGCTCCAGGCTTGTGCACGAACAAAGCGGGTACAAAAGCGAAGATGAGTGCTTTGAGCCGCAGGCAAATGCTGCAGTCACACAAGTAGTAGTTAACCTGGTACGCACGTGTATCACACACTATTTTTTGCAACACTCGACCGAGAAAGTTTCTTTGAGTCAAATTCGCGAATAATTTTGTACATACTGACGCTAGAAGTTATTTAAAATCACACCAATATTATACGGCTGCGGAAAAATTAAAGAAAAATTCTGCCAGAGATGTGTAATCGAAAAGTTGTTTATTTTGCCATTAGCAGTTTCCTGGCACCTAGCGGCGAATTCTAAAAAAAAATGATTTTGCCGCATCTGTATAATCAAAAATTTTTTATTCTGCCATTATGACTTCTTGAATACGTAGCGGCAGAATTTTTAAAAAAATTGCCGGATCTGTATAGGTACTCGAAATTTTTTTTATAATGCGGCGAGAAGTTTTTTGGAACCTAGCGGCAAAAATTAAAACAAAATTTTGCTGGACCTGTATACTCGAAATTTTTTCATTCCCTCCACCCCCTCTCTCTCTCTCTCTCCCTCTCTCTCTCTACCACTCGTCACTCTTTTCTCTCCTCTCTCTTTTGTTCACCAACCCCCTGAAATAAATTCTGAATCCGCCTCAAATAAGTGGTGCTGGAAGTACTTCTGAAATAAATAGAGCACGATTTTACGATTCGCAAGCGCAACCCATGGGTGAAATTGCTTTTTCAAAATGCGCATGCGCGATAATGGCTGCCGGTGTGTAAAGTAACTACTTCATCTACAGTGACGTCACCGTGTTGAAAAGAGCCACTTTACACATTAGTTGGAGGAACATAAAGTGCAACTTTAGAGGTGGGTGTTGTGAAAAATAATTTAAAATTCAAGAAAAATATATAAATAAAATACAATTTCGTTCGTACGATTGCTTAGCGGTCGAGAATCACCGGCGTCTCTGGGCTCGTTGAGACATTATTTAAAATCATCGTCTTTACTCTCTTTCTCTAAATAATAAAATTTTAATTATTGAAAGTTTTGTTTGGATTTATTATTTTTCCAGGGTTTTAATCAAAGAAGATTTTGAATCATTAACTATTAACATAAAGGCGGTTGGTTGTAGATTCATCGGATATCTTGAGTCTGTGGGTTGAATTAGAACCAATCTATGCAGATTATTCCATTTTTCAACGAAGGAAAAGGTAACAATCCAAAACAATAACACACTTCTAAAAATTCTTAAAATCAAAAAAAAGAGATGAAAACGGCAATACTAATAGTAGTTTGTATACAATATTCAAATGCAAATAGATATCTTCTCATAAATCGAGTCAATCATCAATCCTTCAATTAAAAGAAATCTTGATAGTATTCATAGGCAACCCTGCACATTGGAACAAATCTTTGCTTTTCGTGTCTAATATCATAAAAGAAAAGTCGTGTATCGTCGTGCATAAAAATTTTGAGTTAAATAAAAGTTAAAAAGTTTACTTTTCGTTTCAATTAGTTTCATGGCTAGTGTTTTTTCTTTCAGAGGCCTCATTCTACGAGTATTCAGCATCCCGGATTCCCAAAACTCACCGGTGAAGCAAGCTTTGTCCATCCAGAAAAATTGTCTCCAAGAAAGGGCATATAAACATCCTGTAACAAGCATGTTTGTGCTGTCCCCGCACCGTGGGAGAAGTCTGGAAATCCCGGCCAAAAATACAATTTTGATATTTTATTTATTTTCAAAAATGACTATGCTAACCATTTACCTAATAGTATGACGTATTTAAAACATATGTAACATGTAAGGTATTCAAAAATTCAGTGTACTTTAGAGTATTTTAAAAAACGTATTTTTTAATACAATTTTTATGTTCAGTTTTAAAATAATTTTAAAGCACTTCCAAACAACGAGGAGAGGCTTCAATATTTTCTTTATGCTCAAGCTTATGTTCATATTTCCATCTAGAATTTTGCCGAAAAGCTGAAGAAGCACTTACTGGTTCGCCAAATGGTTCTTCAATTTCAAGTTGATTTTGAAGCTGAAATAAGTAAGAAATGAAATTTTTCAACACACTTTTCTATGTTAAATACGTTTAGACTAGCTTTGGGTCTTTCAGTCGTCTTAAAACAGGGTGTATTTGAGATATCTTAAGTAGCTAAATAGCGTTGAGATTTCTTGAAATCCGACCAATCTCAGGAGAACTCAGAGCTGAGTGGGTGCTCACGCCTAAGAAATCTTGAGATCTCAAGAAATCTCGAGACGTCTCAAGTACTGATGACATTCAAGACGAGAATCGTCAAGGCGGAGGTCGAGAAAAGCAAGGCGGGATAACTCAAGGCCTCGCATTTTCAGACAACTCAAGGCGGCCAGAATTCAAGGCCTTGTCTTGGGCTCGTTTTGGAGGCTTGAATTTCCTTCGGCAGATGTGCATCTTTCGTTCGCCAAACAGACC
>JAUMHM010000085.1:61691039-61701357 GCA_032362435.1 Melikaiella ostensackeni
TAATCGATACAAGAACATCAAAATATTAATTAATTAATTACCCTGGTCGATGAAATAACATCAATATTTTAAAAAATCTATTTTCTTATGAAAAGTTTTTGTGTACTGAAAAAGAATACCCAAAAAGATCACAATTCAAAAACAGACTTTGAGACTACCTGTTTTTTCGGCTCATTAGAGACAGATATACAATAAATGTATACAACAGGGGGAAAAAAGAGGGAGAGAAAAGAAAGAGCCAATCAAAACCATTCTCAAACTCGTTCTTTTCTCCGTTTTCTTTAAACTACTGGGGGTCCAACATGTTTGAAAGCCAATTTAGATTTCCTCATCAGGGGTAGTTTATAGGAAAAACAACAGGTATAATTGTTAAATTGTTTGATTAGAAAATTATTATTTTTACCTGAAATTATACCATAAAATTAATGTCATTATATCCAATTGATGATTCAATCCCAAATTCTGTTGTATCTAGCAAGATCCCTTTTTAAATTAATAGCCTTGTTACCTTCCCTCTTAATGAATAGCATTTCGATGAACTCTCTCTTGTTTTTATTTTTCTCATGATACAAAATTTTAACATCATCCAATTAAAGTCATGCCCATGTGTAAGTCTATGTTTGGTAAGGACCGAGTAATATCTTGCACTTCTATGAAAATTATTCCTTTCATGGAATGTAGGGCGAGATAATTTAAGAACTCTATCAATTAAATTCTGTACAATTCATATTTTGTTTTGAATGGAATGATTCGAATTAAAATTTAAAGTCCTTCCTGAAGAAATAGGTTTTTTGTGCCAATCAGTAATAATATAATTTTCAGGAGTTTTTATTAAGGTCATATCAAGAAAA
The DNA here is from genome assembly GCA_032362435.1 of Melikaiella ostensackeni. NCBI lineage: Eukaryota > Metazoa > Arthropoda > Insecta > Hymenoptera > Cynipidae > Melikaiella > Melikaiella ostensackeni. The sequence continues at coordinate 61,691,891 of JAUMHM010000085.1, forward strand.
TTCAGTCCATCTTCTGTTTCAATTTCAACAGTAAACTGTAATCTTGGATGCATACTATTAAAAACATTAAGTAGGGTATCTACATTTTGTGCATGTAAAGATAATACAGAATCATCCACATATCTTGCATAAAAGTCCAATTCGAAATTAGTTATGTTAAAAACTTCATTTTCCAAATCTTCCATTACAATTTCAGCAGTAATTAGAGAGAAGACTGAGCCTATCGGAGTACCAAATTTTTGTTTATAGAAAGTACTATTGAATTTAAAATAAACGGAATTGAAAAAATATTCTATAGCATCGAGAAATTGTTTTTTTTTCGCAATTTTAGTGTGAAGTTTGATTGTATCCCACCTTTTTTTAATAGCAAGTTTAACTCTGTCATACGGAATATTAGAAAACATGGCTATTACATCAAAAGAGACCAAAAAACTGAAGTTACCATCAATCATATCTGTATTTTATTTTCAGGTTATGATAATGATTTTCTGATCAAACAATGTATTAATTTATGCCTGTTGTTTTCCCCATAAATTAGCCCTGATGAGGAAGTTTTAATTGGCTTCGAAACATGTTGGGTCCCCAGCAGTATTAGAAAGACAGAGAAAAGAAAGAGTGTAAGGATGGTTTTGGCTGACTTTTTTTTTCTCCCTCTTTTTTCTTCCTGTTCTGTAAATTTATTGTACATCTGTCTCTAATGAGCCGAAAAAACAGGTAGTCTCAAAGTCTATTCACGAATTGTGAACTTTTTGGATGTTCTTTTTCAGTACGCACACAATTTCAATAAGCAAATATATTTCATTTCGATCTTTAAGAAATTTCAGAAGAGAGACATTGAGCAAAGATTGGTTCCAATCTGCAGAGTTACCTATGAGTACTTAAGATTTCTTCTAATTGAGGTTGTGAATGATTAACTCAATTTACAAAAAGATATCTATTCAACTTAAATATATTTTAAAAATTTTGAGAACGTTAGTAAATTTTAAGAAATGTGTTATTGGTTTGGATTATTACCTTTTTCTTTTTAAAAAATGGAATAATCTGAATAGATTGGTTTCAAGTCAACGCACATTATAGAAATAATACTTGTCACAAATAATTAACAAATGTCAACAATTGCTACTGTTATCGACATTTTAATTACCAAATAGTAAACTTTTGCACCTTTTCCAGTTTCCACCTGTTTTTTTATGAAACCAGTATCAAATACGTTTTATATTGATTAAACACCACAAAAAATTTCAAATATTAACTGCTTTTTATTGTTAAGAATAAATAGTATAAATAAATTTGAAAATCAGTCACTCTTACATAGAAAAAAAATTATTTTCATTTCTAAACAATATTCCATACAATTGAATAGTAATACTTCAATGAAAAAAATGTGTTGCTGACTCCTAATTGTTATTATTATTAACATATTATTAGATAAATATTCATGTTTGCATTTTTTGCATAGTCAACACTGTTTGATCTCATAAAGCCAATTGAAAGTATGTTTTGAAGTGATAGATTATATCACAGAACATTACAAACGTTAAATTCTTCTTTCAACTGAATAACATAAATTATAAACAAATTCCAAAACTAGTACCATGTTTCATACGAATCAGGCGAATCTTGAATTTTGGCGAGCCTGTTCTTCATTTGTTCTGATGTGTCTTTATTAGCAAGCGAATGAAAAACCTTTAGCTAAGTCTTTTCCGCTAGATGGATCTTATATTCGCACAAGACAAATAATTCTTTTGTGTTATAAGTTCACAAGATACTCCCAAGAGAATGTTACTTCTTTTTTTCCCGCTCGCCGACTTTTTGTCCTACACACATAAAACGTCACTTTAACTTTCTGTCGCGTCAAATTTATTATAAGATTGTGCAGCCGTGTCCAAATAAGAAATGCGCAACAACTTCTTCCACTCCGATCATTCTTCAGGGAGGTTACCAATCGTAGGCGCATGACTGGCTCAGCTTCACCGCACCAACTGCCCACTCGCGTGCATTGGATCTCAGAGGAGGGGGCGATGGTTGGGGCCCCTCATCCCCACACCCTTGTTTTTTTCTAGAGGAAATGATCTTTTATGTGACTTAGCTTTGGCAACTCTGGGTTGTGTATTGAATAATTTGTTAGGGAAAATAACAATTAAGAGACAACACATTTTCTTAATGGAAAATTACTATCCAGTTACGTAGAACATGACATATTAGAAGAATTAATATCTTCTGCATGAAAGTGACTAGTTTTGGAATCTGTTTATTATTTATATTATTAAAAATAATAAGCAAGATTTAACGTTTATAATGTTCTGTGATTATCTATCATTTGAGAACATATTTTTAATTGGTATCATGAGAAAACAGTGTTTATCTATGCAGAAAATGCAAAAATGAATATTTATTTAATAATTTGTTCATAACTATAACAACTAAGAGTCAACGGTACATTTCCTTAATGGAATATTACTAATCACTTGTCTGGAATATTGCTTAGTGGACAAAATAATTTTTTTAAATGTGAGTGACTAGTTTTCAAATTTGTTTATACTTTTTATTATTAACAATAAAAAAATATAATATTTGTCAATTTTTGTGATCACTATTTAATGTGAAACATATTTGATACTGGTTTGATGAGAGAAACAAGATATAACTATTTGTTTATTAAAATGTTAAAACAATAACAATTGGTGATGTTTGGTAATTATTTGTTACCAGCATTATTCCTGTAAGGGGTTCTTCACGAAATACGTGATACGTTCAGAGGGGGAGGGGGCTGTCAATGTTCCTGAAAAATGTATCACGTATTTTGTAAATGGCCTCTAATGGGCTTGAGCACTTTTAGTCAACAAACAACTTCCTTCTGACGCTGAGCTCCTCATTCATATATTTTTATCATTTCCTTACAACAATTAGCTTCAAACTTAAACTAATCATTTATGTTCCTTCAGTGTACCTGCATTGATTCTGATTCACAGTAACTTTACTCAAGTCTTTTCCTTGGCGATGAAGAATAAGATTCTCAAAAAGCCTCATTTTCCTAGATTATTCGTTTATAAAAAACAATAAAAGAGAATAATTTTTTTTAAATGGTTCATAGACGTTCTTTTTTATTGAATGCTGAGCCTATTTCGAACGGTCAATTAGTGATTTGGGCCACTGTGCAGTGATCTATATAGAACAGGGGTCGGCAAACTTTTAGTAGACGACTTTTGTCAGTAAGCAGGTTAAAATTGCGAAATTTAAAAAAATTTTAAATCTTCAATTAGTGATTTTAGGATAAAATATCTAGAATCTACCATTTTTGCGATTTCTGGGATATGTGATTTGATTGAAAAATGTTAAAATTTGGAGAGTTTTATTAATGGAACAATATTTATAGCTTGTCTTTTCAACTTTTCTTAGAGAAATCGCATATACGTAGAATCGTGAAAAATTGTAAATTTATTATTATAAATTTTTTATTATAACTTATTTGCGAAAACGGCGCAAATTTCGGATATACTTTTTTTGGATTAAATGTCTAATTTTTTGAAGGGGGTAGGTTTTCTGTGTCAGGGGTTCATTTCGAAAAATTAGTTTTGATGCTTCTGGAAAACCCGAGATGAACCAAAAAATTGTATACGAGTATACCAAATATCGTGTTAAGTGCATAATTCACTCGTGAGGGTAATTTTTCAGTAATAGGAGTTGGTTTTTTGAAAATTCTCGTTCATGTAACTTGAGAGCCCTAATTGAGCACTAAGTCATGCAATATTGAAAAATGCAATTTTTTCATTCATAGTATAAAATGAGCACTGAATTATATAGTATTAAAAATGCAATTTCTGCATTCTTTCACGTGTTTTACGGTGTGGATATGCCAGCTTAACGTTAACTCAGCGGTACCACCCTTGAAGCAGGCACGACTACACGTTTTTAACAGTAGTAAAAATGTTGGAATTTCGTGCTCGGCAGGAATCGACAGCACTAAATTAGTACGAAATTCGTACGTTAAAGAGAATTTGACGTGATTAATAGTTTTTGTTTTTTAGTGAGGTAGTGCCAGTTACACGTGAAGCTGGCACTACTACACGTTTTTGAGAAAAATTACAGGGCATACATTTTTTTTGCGGCATGAATTAGCACAAAATATTGCATGTAGCCTATTGCAATAGGACTATGTTTTTCATTTTATTCAACAAAGTTCAAATAAATTTTTTTTATAACATCCCTCGTGAAAATAAAGACCGAAAAAAGACTACAGTAAGCAGGTATAGACGTTGGTTTCAAAGCGGTCTCAAACAGTCATATTCTGGTCCTCAGAAGACCACGTTTTATTTGCCCCTCGTCCTACCGAGAGAGTCTGTAGATACAGAGCTATTGGTCAGACAGAGTGAGTAGTATCTATTTCAATACCATAAAAGTAAGCTAGGTACAGGCTAAGAGGTGCATACCAGGAAAAGTTCAAACCCTGTCTGCAAACGGTTTGGAATCGGCCTTTTTTCGGTCTTTATTTTCACGAGGGTAAAAAAATGTCTTTAAGCCGAATACATTTCACATGAGGCAGGAAGTGAGAAGATACGTATTATTTGTCCTATTTGAGAAATAAAATTTTCCCACGAAGTTACGAGTACACGCAGGTGCCAATCTTTGGCCGGCGTCAAGGTTGTTTACGCTTGAATGCTTCTTTCTCCCCCTCTGAGCGTCCCTTGACAGTCTATCTCAAGGTCTTTGCTTGGTCAGTCAGCGACGTAGTGGATATCGCGTCTCTCTGCGCATATACTTTTGTACGTGCCGAGTTCAGAGATTATATATGCGACCCTGAGTGCTTACATTTTTAAAAGGCTCCGATCTGGCCGACCAGACCCGAAGCCGGCCAAAAATTGGCACATGAGTGTATTTGAACTATTGGTAGTTTATCGTTTTGTCCTTAGGTTCGCCAAAATCTTGTTCCCACTGGCTTGGCACGACCAGTAAGACACATGATAAGTTATGAAACCAAGAAAACTGTTTTAACTAGTCCCCTTTTAGATAAATAGTAGAACACTCCAATACCGTTGCGACCAGTGTCGTCGTCGTGCCGCTAATTAAGGCGCATTTTTTATTTAGACTATTATGTATGTAAAAAACTAGGCAAAATAGCTTTTCCGTTGGACTCAGTTTCACATTCAGGATTTCCCGATGATTTCGAAGGCCCTTAACCTGAAATTTGAATGACAGAGATTCGATTTAAATAAGTTATCTTCAGAGCTTACAAGTTGTGAATTTCGGTCCTACACCTGTGGGTCCTGGCAACCGAACATTCACCACATTCTTAAAAAATACTTATTATTAATTCTGTACAGTGCTTGAACATAAAATATTATGTGACGAAAATGTGCCTAAAGTTTTCTGGTGTTTTTTTTTGCAGTTGTGCTCAATATTTTCGATCCTGAGAGTAAATTCATTCTTTCGAAACCAAAATTTCAATGAAATTAACGTTCAGGATATAAACTAAATACACTCTATTAATAGTCAAACTTTATCTAGGATTCCCTAAACACGAAATGCTCATATTTTGCTTCAATTAGATTCATATAACTTATTTATTGTGTATAAATGTGAGGGGCATGAAGACCAAACGTTCCAAAGATGTAAAAAAACCCAGAAAAACTATTCATTAAAACGATTTCTGTATACAGTTGGAGATTTACTCGAGATTGAGATGACCTATTCCCAACTTATTTAGGTGTAATAACAAAAAAATATCTACACCTCACCCATGCAGAAACTAGGATTGGAATTTGGAAGGGCCCTAGTTTTCTCTATTTCTGATCGGGTGCTGATCTGGAAAATTAGAGAGGACCATACGAGTATCAGTTCGCAATGCTGTTTTAACCGGGCTCTATCTAGAACTTATGATCAGATTATGACAAGAACACTCATCTATCGGATTAATATTTAAGGCTGTAGGAGTAGGGTGACTCATTTATCACGAAGTTTTGAAATGTACATGTGCTGACCCGGCAATCGGTTAAGCTGGACGAAAAAATAATTTTAAAAAATCAAAACCGGTCAATATTTAGAACGTACACATCGCACTTGAAATCTTCCATGATATTTGCATGGGGAATCTTTTGTAAAACCTTCAAAATGAGATAATTTTCTCCATTGTTATGGAAATCTAATCGTTCACGTAGGGAGTGGCGGCTTTTAGCACATTGTACAAAGTAGTCAATACGCAAAGCTGATAATTTTCAAAAAATTCAAAATAGCGACCTTCTCAATTTTCCCATATTACCACTTTTTTCAGTGTGCCAAAAGCCGCCACTCTGTAGGTGAACGATTATATTCTATTAAATTTCTATTACAGGTGACTGCAATAACTGAAAATTAATCCTGTAATAACCAATACAAAGAGATAAAATTTTTCTATCTCTTCTAAGTAGCCGATTTGCATCCCCAGAACGCTATCTCTTTCTATTACTGATACTATATAAACTGCATATATATATATATAGAACAGTTGGTTAAACAACCACCGCATGGTCCCCCTGAGAGCGACTGCCATCCATGAAAATGACACTGGCTCCCAGAAGAACCGCGGTAAATGACACCCATGGCCACGCCTCACAACCGTGATATGGGTGACCACATGGTACGGTAGAATCACGATGGAGGGCCGGCGAAACCCTCGTGAGTCTTAAGGACACGGAGCGACCTAAGAATGACAGATCTTTGCATCCATCTCGCAAGTGCCTTGGAACTTTTCTGGCACGCGGGTATGGCTTCGAAGTTACGAACCAGTGATGGTTTCGCACCTCCGAGAGCACCGATGACAAGGACAATCATTTTAGCCGAATAATCTTTGTACACTCCCCGCAGCTCCCATATAAGGTCTCGATACCTCTTCTTCTTTTCCTTCTCCTTGACTGTAATGTTGGTGTCGGCCGGAGCCGAGAATTCGATCACGAACATCGTTCGTTTCTCTTTGTCGAGGAGTACGATCTCAGGCCTCGAGCGCACATCTTTTAGCCTGAAGTCGAAGTTCCAGTAAATTTTGCACGACTCGTTCTCGACAGTTGACTCTATCTCTCTGGGAACGTTCGGCAGGGCAAGGTCGCGGTTAATACCACAGAAGCGACAAAGATGGTAATAAAGCATTGTTAAGGCCGCATTGTACTTCTGGAGCTACGTCGTTCCCGCTCGAGTGGGGCATCCGGATAGTATGTGCCGTAGGTGCTCAGAATGTGCATGACACTCTGCACCTGTCGCTGGGAACTTCTTCACGTAAGATGCAGCTACGGTATACCAAGGTGGAAGGGACGCCGTCCTGAGATGCGAAAATAAAACTCCTTGTGCCTGAATTAGGTCCGGATGATTTAAGGAAAGTAAACGTTAACTCCATCGACAAGTACTGATCTTTTACATTTATGTGAAAGTTTCCGTGCATTTTCTTGTCGTCTGGGTGTTTCTGGACACTTGGATAGTATGTGCCGTAGGTGCTTAGAATGGACAGTGTACTTCTTCTTCTTCTTCTTCTTCTTCTTCTTTGGGGAGTTTGTTCTTAGCACTAGGTCTATAGGGATCCAGGTATTCCGCAGTGAGTATCCCTTGCTGGTAAGAGCGAGACCTACCCGGCCATGGCAAGTATAGGTAGTTACTTATTTCATATGTAGGTTCCGACGATGTGTTATAGGTGGAAAGAATAGAGTGAGCGATAGTAGCTTAATTTCCATTAGGCGGAAAAATTCGAATGTACTTGTTGTGTCTAATGTATTGTTTTCACAACTTTGGGGTTCACATGCCATAAAGCGTGGTGTTCAAAGCATGAGGTGTAGTATATTTAATTTTATAGTGCAGAGGTTAACTAAAAATGAAATTTTTTTCGTGGAATCGTGGACAAGCCCATAGGACATGATTAATATCTTCTTTAATATTTCCGCAGGGACGTTCGTCAGACTTTACGAAATTCTTTCAAGCCAAACTGTTCGCAAAGGCGTAATGATTGCTTCTAAGGCGCGAGATACAAACAATATCGCTTCTTTTTTCCAGTTGTGATTGGAAAAACCAAGGTTTTGGAGACTCCGAAAAGAAATTCTGAAAATAATAGAGGCCCACTCTTCTTTGGTCACTGTTTCTTTTTAGATCAGCGTTTGATACTTCATTTAATGTGTCTGTGATTGATTTGTAGAAGTCAGTATAGGGGATTCTACAGTCTAGAGGAGTTCCATTAGTCAAAGCGAGCTTAGCTACTTTATCTGCTCCTTCATTACCAAAAATACCCTTATGCCCCGGTATCCAAAAGAGGCTAATTTTAATTTTTTTGTTTTCTGCATGGGAGAGAAGGTTTCTTATCTTGTGAATGAAGAAGTTTTTGGTTTCCAGGTGGTTAAAGTTTATACAGGCAGATAAGACACTGCGAGAGTCGGATCAAATGATAGCAGGGGTGATTTCTTCATAAAGGATAATTTCTAGTGCTTCAAAAATGGCAATATCTTCAGCTGTGAAAAAGATGCGTGATGAAAAATTTTATACTTCTCAAAAATTTTACGGGGAGGACAAGTAATTCCAATCCCAATATACGATTTTGTAGTTTGCAGATTTTGTCATAGGATTTAGATTTGTAGAGTGTTATAGCTTGGCATCCATACTCCAGGAAGCTCCTTATGAGAGAGTGATAGAGCATACGTAGAGTTCTTGGATGGGCACCTCACCAAGTACCCCTAAGAAATTTAATGATATTGACAACCTTATTGACTCTATCATTCAGACGCTGAAAATGTGGAACTCAGGATAGTTCAGAATCAAAGATAAGCCCTAGGAAGGTAACCTCAAAAGAGAGGGAGATTCTCTGATTCTCCAGTAGAATATGGGTGTTCTCGGGGATGCGATTTTTGTTTGTGTTGAAAATAACTAAATTCGTTTTTTGAGCAGCGATATTAAGTCCTTTAGATTTTAGAAAATTTTGAAGAGAGTTAAGGCTTTCCTGCAAGATATAAATACACTCTTCAAGATTTCGAGACGAGTAGAAAATGACAATGTCATCAGCGTACTGCAAAATTATGCATAGAGGATGAATGTATTTAGGAATAGTTATTGTATAAATGTTGCACAAAGTAGGGCTTGAAACACATCCCTGAGGAAGGAAGAGAAAAATGAGATATTTGCTCCAAGATTCTGGAAAGAAACCTTCATCTATAATTAGGTTGTAAAACCTTAGGAGTTGATGGAGAATGTTCTCTGGTAAGCTTTGAATTACTTCAAAATTGATTTTCTCTAGACCTGGGGAAGATTTAGTTTTGGAGTTATTTATAGCATGTTTTAATTCTTGTAGATTGAAAGGTATGATCAAATGATGAGAGGCTTGGGTGTCTACTGATGGAGAAGGGTTATTGGGAAAGATTGGAATAGGGGATGGGTCAATAGGGTGGGGCACTAATCTCGTAGAATCTTTCGATAAATTTTTCCATTTTTTGTATAGTTTCAATATTAACTAAAGAGGTAGTAGG
>JAUMHM010000085.1:61701457-61735965 GCA_032362435.1 Melikaiella ostensackeni
TTATAAAGACTCTGGATGTTTAGAATTCCGCGTCCACCTTGACGGCGTGGCATGTACAATCGCGGAACGGACGAATTCATATGGAAGCTCTTCTGCATATGCATGATTTTACGTGTGGTGATAACAAGGGCCACCAGCTCGTGCTTCGTCCATGGAACTACCCCAAACGAGTAAAGTAGAACCGGGACGGTCAGCATGTTAGTTGTAGATACCTTGCTCAATGCCGACAGATTGGAAGACCAAATTCGTCGGAGGAGACTTTTGTATCTCTTTTGGAGAGATTCCTTTACTGATGTTGCGTCCCGAATGCGGCTCTGGGGCACGCCTAGGTACGGATAGGTCTCTCCAATGTTCAAGTGTCTAATCACATTGGTATCTACGAGCTCAGGGTCCTCAGAAACGCCATTTATTCGTCCTCGCTTCAGATAAATCTTGGCACACTTGTCCAGTCCAAAGTCCATACCAATCTCTTTTGTAAACCCCTCGACGACATCTAGAGTACTTTGAAGTTGGCTTTTGCCTTTGGCATAGATCTTTAGATCATCCATATAAAATATATGAGTAGCCTTATGCCAGATGAGATTGTAAATCTGGTTTTCCAAAGGGGCATCGATCTTTCTATGCACCTCACTATGTATGGATGAACCTTCAAGCTTTCCAACAGACAGATGAAAAGTCTATGAGAGGTTGAATCGAAAGCCTTCCGGTAGTCGATTCAGGCCATTGATAGGGTGCGTTGGTATTCTGCTGCATCTTTGCAGATTCATCTATCGATGAGCAGGTCTCCCGACATCCTACTACGCTTTTCTTTGAGCCACGTTGTTTGTACATATCTGTCCGTACAGGCGCAATACTCCGAATAATTCTATCATTCAGAATAGCTGTAAAGATCTTATACAGCGTATTTAGACAAGTTATTGGTCTGTAGTTCGCTGGATTGCACAAGTCGCCTTTCTTCGGTAGGAGTATAGTGCGTCCTAACACCAACCACTGCGGAATGAGCGTCTCCGACTTTAAATATGAGGTGAAGATGCGGGCCAGATGTTGGTGTGTAGAAGTAAATTTCTTCCACCAGAACTTCTTGATACCATCTGGTCCTGCAGCGGAGAAGTTCTTCGTGCCCCTAAATACTTTCTTCACCTCTTCGGCAATGATTGATGGGCATTCCTCCTCAGGTGTTATGAGGATGTCGCAAAGCTCCTTAAAGCGGATGATATTCTCAGTGTCTTCCTACAATTTTTTTGGTTGGATCTTGTAAACGACTCGCCAGAAAGTCTCCACCTCATCGGCCTTAGGTGGATTCTTGACAGGAACAGAGAGATCGCTAGAGAGGCGCGATGGGTCAGCGAAAAACTGTTGATTCTCCCTGATCCACCCCTCCCTCTCCCATATTATCCTCCGTACATCAGATAACACTCGTATTTTTTCAAAAATTTGCTGCTTGATTGAGAGCAGCTTTGACTTGTTTAGTGTGTGATGGTAGGTCCTGAGTTCGTGAGCGAACTTTTGGACCCTTTCCGTAAACGGACTACCAGATGTGATGTAGTTAATCACACATGGAACACGGGACGCATTCTGTCTTGCCCAGCCAATCTCCTTGTTCAGTTGATGTAAGCGCTTTTTGGTCCTTTGATCCATCGTCTGTTTTAGCCTTTGATTTGAGTCAGCCAAAGCTCTCGCCGTACCATAAACGGAACAATTAATGGCTTAGAGGTCAGACTGATCTGACACATACTCACGAAGGAAACCATCCATTTCAGCCAGTGCTTGGGGCTCAGGAGGAACCTGGATGTTAATGTTCCTCCTTGTGCTAAAATCTCTATCATCTCTCAGGGGGTGCCTGCTTTTCGCAATAGGTCTTAATGCGCTTCCTGCTCTTCGCCTGCGGCTTATTCATGCAACAGTTGAGGAAGGGTTCTGTGTTTATATCCTCTTCCCAAGAGGTACAAAGCCTGATTTTGCAAAGATTGTTGCGAGATGTGCTTAAGCTCTGGGTTTCTTTCGTTCCACAGAGCGTGCATATGTGCCATGAAGCCTTTGGGAATAGGGATTTTGCTGGAATCGTAGCAGTCCAGCAGGTCATCCTTGAGTCGATCCGTCCTGTTAATGTGAGCACCTCGCCGGTCCATCGTCGTATTTTCATCCATATTACTTTCAGCACCCCAAGCTCTAGGGTAATCACCGTTTGCCGATCCATTTTCGGGTGCTCTGCGCGTTCGATTTTCTTGAACCGCATCTACAACATTTTGGTGGTTTTGGGTTATCATGTTGTTCCCACGAGCAGCTAAGGAAAGGGTTCGTCCATCCTTATAGAGCCCCGATTACAAGGATAAGGCTAAATGCTCTGGGAGGTCGCCCGGTATCCCAGAGTTACCATTAGAGACACCTTACCCAGGTACCATTCAGCTTACGGCACGGTTTTCACGCCTCTACTTGGGGGTTCTTACTTCGGGACCATCCCTGGACAATTGTCCGCGACTGCTAATTAATTGTTGTCATCATATTCAGCAGAAACCCTTGGTACAGGGACCCTCTATCCGCGCCCTGAGGACGCATTCGGTGGCTTTGTTATAAGCCCTTCGGTTCGACTCCAAAGTAACCGAACCGTACCGAAATATATATATACACACATTTTGGAAATAAAATATGAAATGACGGATGGGGGCGGGGAATTAAGAGTAGGTATGATTTATTATTATTGTAACATCGTCCTCTCTACAGATAAGGGGTCAACCATGAGTTATATAATACATTTCATGGGGGGAGTGACTATTTTCGTGTTACGCAATGGCGAAAAATTACAGGGCAAGTCGAAAAAAGCGTTACATAGGAGAGAGGGGGGTAAAAAGTTGTCGCAAAATTGCTTTACGTGATATATCGGTGCCTCCTAAACAGGTTTTATGTTTTCATCTATGAAATAACTACCGTTACGGAATTTTCCGTAATACTAACCTCCTTTCAGCTCGTTTAAGAATAAAGTTACTCTTTTGTGTGTTGTGGAAATTCATAAATCGTCTTACTTTCTGGAATCTCTTTCGAAAAATTGATGAGAACTGATTTTATGACTATAAAATTATTTAAAATGCAAACGATACGTAATTGGATACTGAAATATTTTCCTGTTCTCAAAGCAGTTAGTTCGCTTAATAATCGTAGATAATTACCAGTTTGATTTTTAAAATATGGTCTGTTATCCTGTAAATATTGCCACTTTATGTAACGATACATTCTCGTTACCATTGCAATCTTATAATTCTGTGGGAGTTAGGTATAAGCGACCTCTTCCCCTTTTCCTTCTCCTTGGCTGTGAGGTTGACGTCGGCCGGAGCCGAGAATTCGATCTTGAACATAGTTCGTTTCTGTTTTTCAAGGAGTACGATGTCAGGCATCGAATGGACACTAGCGACTTTTAGCCTGAACCGGTAGATCCAGTGAATTTTGCACAATTCTTTCTCGTCAATTGACTCTATCTCTTAGGGAGCATTCGGCAGGGCGGGGTCGCGGTTAACACTATTACAGCGACAAAGATAGTAATAAAGTACTCTTACGGTTGCATTCTGTCTGTGGAGATACGTCGTTCCCGCATGAGTGGGACTCCCGGATAGTATGTGCCGTAAGTGCTCGGAATGTGCATAACACACTCTGCACTTGTCGCTGGAAACTTCTTCACGTGAAATACGGCTACGGTATACCAGAGTGGAAATGACACCGTCCTGACAAGCGAAAATGAAACCCTCTGTGCCTGAATTAAGTCCAGATAATTTAAGGAAAGCAAATGTTAACTCCATCGACAAGGACTGATCTTTTACATACCTGTGAAAGTTTCCGTGCATTTTCTTGTCGTGAAGCTGTTCGAGGAAGTTGTTGACATCCGCTTTCTTCACTCGGGCTTTTAGAAGCGAGGCTGCCTACTTCGCGGCTTCGTGAAGGAACGCTTCTTAGCCCGTCATCTTATTCCTGAACATTTTCAGGAGAGAGTTCAGGAGTTCGAGAGAGTTCAGGGTCTTCGCTAACGCTAGTAAGTCGTTCTCGCTTTAAATTAATCTCGGCACCCTTGTCTAATCCAAAGTTCATACTAATTTCTCGTGTGTACTCCTCTAGATCATTAGAGCATCCTTGAGATAATATGTCCCAGAAGCATAGATCTTCAAGTCATCCATATAAAATATATGAGTGACCTTATGCTCACGATTATTAGATCTACCACAGAGATACCCATGAGAATTGCATAGTGCAAAAGATAGTGGCAAAGTGTGATACGAGGAGAAGAGGACTTCTGGTGTCATTTTGAAAGACGCCTCTCTAGAAGGTGACGCTGCTAGTTGTCACACGATGTTTTCCAGATGAGATAGTAAATCTGGTTTTCTCACGGAGCATCAATCTCTCTATGCATCCCAGTATGTGCGTATGGACCTTCAAGCCTTCCAACAGATGAACGATATGTCTGCGGGAGGTTGAATCGAAAGCTTTCTGGTAATCAATCCAGGCCAACGACAAATTGCAATTGTAGACTGCAGCGTCTTTGCAGTTCATCCTAACACCAGCCACTCGAGAATGGGCGTCTCCTACTTTAAACATGAGGTGAAGATCCGGGTCGAATATTAGTGTGAAGAAGTAAACTTCATCCACCAGAAGTTCTTGATACAATCTGGTCCGGCAGCGGAGAAATTCTTCGTGCCCCTCAGTGCTTTCTTCACCCCTTCGACAGTAATTGGTGGGCATTGTTCTTCGGACGTTATGAAGTCGTGGCACAGCTCCTTCAAACGCATGGTGTTCTCAGTGTCTTCATGCAATAGGTGTTGAACTTCGTAAATCTTTCTCCAAAAAGCCTCTACCTTCTCGGGCGTAGGCGGATTATCGACAGAAACAGGGGGATTGCTGGAGAGGCGCGATAGGTCAGCAAGAAACTGTTGATTTTCCCTGGACCATCCCACCATTTTCTGTATTCTCCTCCTTGCGTCAGATAACACCCGTATTCCGTCAACAATGTGCTGCATGATAGTTAGCAGCTTTGACTTGTTCAATGCATGACGATGGATCCTCAGTAATTCCCGAGCAAACTTTTGGACCCTTACCGTAAAAGACTCATTAGATGCTATGTAGTCAATAACACACTGAATAAGAGGTGCGTTCTGTCTAGCCCAGCCAAGCTTCTTGTTCAGCTGATTCAAGCGCCTTTCGGTCTTTTGATCTATCGCCGGCTTTGTCCTCGATTTGAATTGGCCACAGCCCTCGCCGCATCATGAACTGAACAAGTGATGGTGCAGGGGTCGGACCTCTCCGAGAGATCCTCACGAAAGGCGTCATCTATTTTGGCCAGATTCTGGGACTTAAGAGGAACCTGGATGTAATGTTTCTCTTCGTTCTGAAATCGCCGTCATCTCTCAGGAAATGCCTGATTTCTGAGCTTGATCTCAATGTCTCTTTCTTTTCTTCGCCTGAGGCTTGTTCTTGCATCGGTTGGAAAAGCGTTCCGCGTATATTTCCTGCTCGCAAGAGGTTATTGGCGCGGTTTCGTAATCTCTGTTGTGAAACATGCGAAAGCTCTGGGTGTTTCTGGCACCACAGAGTGTGCAGACACGCCATGTAACCCCTGCGATCAGGGATGATGCTGGTCTCGTAACAATCCAGCAAGTCATCTCTGAGTCGATCCATCCACGAAGACGTCGACCGTCTCGGCAAAATGACATCGTGTGTTCATCCAAATTATTTGCAACACTCTGAACTCTAAAACGATCGACACTGTTTGCCGCCCTATTATCGGGTGCTCTGCGCGTTCGATCATTTTGAAAAAGCACTCACAAATGGGTTTATTGTTGTCACACTTGTTGCCACGAGCAGCTAGTGTAAGGGCCTATCTACCCTTGCAGAGCCCCGCATGCAAGGGTAAGGCTGCATACTCTAGGAGGTCACCGGTATCCCAGAGACAACGTTTGGGGACACCTCCCCCAGATGCCATTCACCTTTCGGCACTGTTGCTCATGCTTCAGCCTGGACTTTCTCCTTCGGGACCATCCGTGGACATTTGTCCGCAACTGCTTATTAATTTTTGTGACCGTATTCAGCAGAAACCCTCGGTACAGGGACCCTCTATCCGCAACCTGAGGACGCGTCCGATGGCTTTGTCATAGGCCTTCCAGTTCGATTTCAAAAGAACTGAACCGAATATATTTTCTAGGAATATACATATATACATCAGTGTATTCATATACGTGGTTATATTATAATTTGAGGTTATGCGTGATTTATGGGATCCAGCGAAAGTTTTGGTATAATTTGAATGACTCTCTCTCTTAACTGGTTCCTTTCCCTGCACTTCACAGACATCTCCTCTATTGTTTTCAATATATTCATGAACATTTTTTATTAAGTACGTAAATCAAAGGTGATCTTGATAATCTTTGTTATTTATCACTTTTTTAGCTCGAAACACTAACATGAATTTCATTCGAGAATGAAATATTCAAGATTGCTAAATTTAAAGCAATCTACGAACTTTTTATGTAGAAGGTTGCATTGTGTTTGAATGTCCGACAAGTCAGATTCGTATCCTTTAATTGAATTCATTTTATTCAATAATAAATTTGTATTTATTTGGGTAAATTTAGTTACCATATTAATGGACTAACCTGAGAATACCTTATTTTATTTTACATGTCATTTTGACATTAAGAAAACTAAAGTTGTTTGAAATTTTTAAAATTCGATCGGACTGGCATAATAACTTAACTAACAAGCAAATATACGATTTGACAGAATTAAAAGAATATACAACCTCAGCTATCACGAAATCGTCACAGGTGCAGATAAGCGTTTTTGCCTATCCGTTACAGAACTCCAACTTAAAAAAATTTATAATTCAGCAATGTTAAAGTTTGGAAAGCTTTGAGCCTGGTTTAATTTCTTCAAATGTAGGACGCATCAATCCAACAAGAAAAATGTACTTGTGTCAAGAATTCTATATTATTATGCATTTTTTAAAAGAAAAGCTGTCATTCCTTTGCAATAACCAAGCGAAGTGTCTAGGTGTACCAAAATGTTTTTTCTTACGCTCACCGAATTATGTTGAAAATAGAAACGGTTTCAAACAAGAGGAGTTCAAGAGTCGATAAATCGAACAATATGCGCAGATCTTAATGAAACGTGAATGTATGAAACTGCTTCAATATTTTAAGAAACTTAGGGGAAAGTTTTCATTAGTAACGTAGAACTTTAGGTATCAAATCACTCGTCATTGAAAACCAGAGCGAGCATCGCTTTTCGTTTCTTGAGAATTTCAAAAAAGAACCCCTATTTAGAAGTTGAAAAGACCCCCAAAAAATTAAAAAATAGAAAATACCGCTTATTATAAAATCATTTTTCATTGTATTTTTTCTTTAAAATAAAAATAAGTGATTTTACTTGTGTAAGGTTTATTTCATAGAAAAAATATAATTTGAATATAACATGGGTATATATATATTTTTTTGAAAATATAATGAGTCTTGAGATTATGAAAGATCTTCAAAGGTTCAAACTCTGGAAAATTCTACGTTATTAATGAAGAAACGTTCCTTTCGAGAAAAGTTAATTTCTTATTTATTTAATGGTTAATTTTCGAATTGCTATTGCTTAACATCAGAAAGCGTAAGGTTTTCTTGAAGAAGTTCATAAAAATTTATTAAACTCTTCTTATCAGAATAATGCACCTAACTTTTAAGTCTAAATAACATTTTTCAGTTAAGGAAGAAATTTTACTGTCAAGGTTACACTCTCATCAACAAAAAAATTCTGTAACATTATAAACATAGGATTTGTCTTTCTACTTATTCGAAAGTTCAAAGTATGTTCAAAACGACAAAAAATTATTAATGAACACATTATTCAATAACTCATGTTACATTTCATATTTGATCATTTTGCTAAGAATAAATTTAACATTTTTTATTCATTGTCGATTTTTTTGCACATTTTTTCAATTCTTCTTTCAAAATTTATCTTATCTTCTATGTATATTACACAATGTGGCGAAATTGTAGAAAATCTATAATCATAATAATATGTTTAATACGATGAATGTTTTTGTAATACCTGGCGGTACATTTTAGAACCGGACGGAGTTGGAACTCTTTCTTAACTCTACTTATGAGCTACGTTTTAGAATATACTGCTGTATTTCTGTTTCAGAGAGTTAGATTTAAATTTTTCAAGAATTATAATTGATTCATATTAGATGGTTCGATCATGACTTCGGTTTGTTTTTATGTGACAATGATGTTACGTCTTGAGAGATACAACCTACCTAATGATTTATTCATTTCGCGAGATTCCTCGTTTTTGAATCTAATTTAAAAAACTAGAAAACAGGGATGAGAATAACTATCAATTTGCAAGGAATAAATTAACAAATGCCAATTTCAAAAGTTAAATCGATATTTTTATTTCATTATAAAATACATAAAGGGATTGAACAATTATCTGAATTAAAAAGTTTTAGTTTTGGATCACGTGTATTTTTGCAAAGGACTCTTGGACATTTGTTGCCCAACCTTGAATTAATTCTCCTTTACTGTGTCTAGTCAACTTCAAAAAAGGGAGACTAATTAGCAATCAAGTTATTGGAAGAGAGGAATTTGGAAATTCAATGGTTAATTTAAAGAAAGGGTACTTACGGATATTTGAATCTGGGGAAATTTCCACCCTCTTATTTTGGACTCCTCCGAAATGCGTATCAGGTTCCGGAGTTCTCACGCTGAGTAAGCCCTTGAAAAAGTGATCGAAAATAAACAGGGGGATAGGTCCCTTGTCGTCGTAGGTGTCCAGATGTCGATGTCGTGAATACTGGAAGACGAAGGGTCCCGCTGGTTGACGGGCCGATTAGTCGGTCCGGAAGTAAGGATCGCAGGGTGAGACGATTGACCACTGGATTGGGGGCCGAAGGCGAGGGACAGACTTGAACTCATTTCAGAAGGAGGCTTTTCAACGAGTCAGGGTCGTAATAATCGAAGAGAAGAAGGTGATGCCGACTGCTGATGATGTTTACTGACCGCCTGGTGGTGTTTATCTGACTGACTGCTTCAGAATCCGCTGTATTTATACACAGAATCCCTCTTTGACTACACATGGGGTTGAGTGATATTGAAACTAGTAGTTTGTATGTGACAAAGTTTTATTAGCATCGGAAATCATGAATATTTTTAGAGAAATATGAAATCTGCAGGTGCTCGTTGGGGAAACTAAACATTAGTTTGTTATAGAATAGTTTCGATATTTCGAATTGGGGTCAAGTAGTCACCTTACTATAAATGTCATACTGATTTACGGTATTTGTCGTTTTCTGCGTCTTAGATGGTGGTTTCCCACGAAAATGTGGTATCCGGTGCACGGGAATGCATGGTAGAGATGTAAAAATTGTATCGTAAATTTGAGTAAATGTAGGCGTAATTGATTGAAACTTAAACATGTGTTCGTCTATTTTCATGCTCATCTTGTTGATTAATGAGAGGGTCTCTCACTCATGTGAGCCTGTTGAATGTACTGGTTCTGCGAAAATTGATATGCACCGCCTATTTTTAGGCTACTGCGTAGATTCTGCCCTTTACAGCTGTACTTAATGATAATGATTGATGATTGGATTTTACAGAGGTCTTCACGACATTTAAATATGATCCCTTAACTTATGCATCTTTAACATTGTAGATAAATGTTCTGTACAGTTGTTATATAAATAATAATTATTATTATAATAGTAGCAGGACGTGACAATAATATGGGCACAGAAAAAACAGAAGTGCACTTTTGTTACGGGTAAACTTCAAGTGTGTAAAGTTTAATTTTTCGCATCGAAACAAAAGAAGATGCAACAAAATTGACATAGTGACCATATCCAATGTGATAGGTAAATCTTACGACGTAAATATAATTTTTGATGCAGGTAAATATTACTCTGAAATCAGGATAAAGATTACACTTTGTTTTTTCTGTGGAGGTAAATTTAAAATAAAATTTTAATTTCACAAATAAATAAACCAATAAAGATCGTTCACAACTACAAATGAGGCATTATTTACTCATCATTTGAACAGCTAAACAGTTAAAATTTCAAGCATCCATTTAGTGAGAATGCTTATATTGTAATTAATTAACTTTCATATTATGTACGTTAAAAAAAATTGTAATTCCAGTATAATAATTAAACTCTATGAGTTACTTACAAGTAAATAACTGTTACGTGTCCTATTATAATAGGATTTCAAAAAATGTTTGCAAATAGATATTAATTACTTAAATTTCGTCAAATTAGTATCTTTTTTACATTCCCATCTGTATGAGAGGGTACTAGTTTTATAAAAAAATTGCCATCGCCAGTTTTCGTCAAATCTCCACGTTCTGGGATCCCCTGACTGAGAAAGAAAGGTTTTTACGAGTGTGTCTGTCTGTCTGTAGGCACGATAACTTTCTAAAGAATTATGGGATTCAATTGTGCTTTGTCATAAATTCGTAAAAAGTGTCATTAAAAATAAAAAAAATCAATTTTTCAGCCAACTTTTGCAATACAAAAAAACATAAACAAGCAAATTTGTTCATCTTGGGAAGATCTACGCATGGTTTTTGTTTCAATCGTGTAAAATGCTATTAAAAATGGAATAAAATAACAATTTTTTAGCTAAACTATGTGAGATACGGAAAAATGTTAGTGAGAAAAATTTCTTATCCCAAGAGGGTCTACAAATTTGATCAAAACTGTTTTTTTGATAAGACGCATATAGTTTTTGGTTTGTTCGTCAAAATGTTACAAAAAATAAAAAATTTCTATTTTGTAGAAAAACCACTCTCAGCTTGCGTGTACGGGGAATATATTCTCAAAGATTGCTTCGTAATACTAGAGAATATATCGGAATATTTGGGAATATCTATGAATCCAACGAACACTTGGAATATATGGGAATACTTGGAATATAATGGGACATGAGAAAATGCATGGGAATATGGGGGAATATGTGGGAATATTTGAGAACACTTCAGATTATTAGCGAATACTTCAGAATACTTGGGAATATTTCGGAATAAATTTCAATTAAAATCAGAGAATACTTTTAGAAAATCATTCTGCGGCTTGGTTAAGGGGAGTACAGGGAGAGCATAATATATATTTCACACGTAAAATAACATCAAGGAAATACTGAGATTCATTACTTAAATTGAAGCTTTTATTTATTTATTTAAAATTATTCTGAAATCCGTCAGTCATTAAGATAATTAGTATCCTCCGAAGAACGGAAATTGTCCAAATTAGGCTCAAATGATTAGGAAGACACGATACTTGGTACATGTGTACATGTGTACAATAAAAAATAATCAACTTTTTTTGTTTGATTCTTGTGAGAAGTTTCTCAAGTCTTCCAAATCCGCAAGGAAATTTCAAAAAGCTTGAAGATTGACTAAATGACGGCCATTTTTCTGAAAACAAAAAATTGTGTTTTTTTTCCTGAAAAATATAAGTTTTCCTCTTTGACTTCTAACGTACGTGCAAGCAGTCACTTGCTAATGAGCCTCAGGTGGTAAAAAGTTATTGACATTGATTTTCTCTGTTTTTTGAAACCATTGAGATTTTGAAATTTTCATAAATTACGTTTTTGCAGTGAGCGCTTGAAATATAATTTGCGGGATGTTGTTTGCATGTAAATTCGACCAGATAGAAATGTTAGTGACGTTCATTCTCTTCAAATTCTAGAATTTGGGCCTTAATCCTCATTTTCATCACTCATTCTTCACTATTCATTTTCAATGCAGTTTTTATTCTATTGCGAATTTGTTCATGTCTTAGTTTATGTTTAGAAATACAAATTTTAATATTTTCGAACTGGGCATCAAGAGCCAAATTTTGGATTTTGAAGCAAATAAAAATCACTAACATTCCTACCCGCTCGAACTCACATTGAAATTTAAAAAAAAAACAATAAAACAAAGTTTTTAAGAATAGAGAAAATTAATGACACTAATGTTTTTCCACCTGAGATCTGAGATTCATAAGCATTGCCTTACATGTACTTTAACAGTCAGAAAGGAAAACAACTATTTTGGACAAAAATTCACATTTTTGGAAATACTCATGAAATGGTTCAAAATATCGAGAAATGCATAGGAATCTTTCCATGTAAATCTTTAAGAGAACAACCTTCCCTTTAGGCATTTCCTGTATAATACCTGTACATATTTAAGAGAAAAAGTGTTTGATTTTCAGAAAAACGTTTGCAATTTTGTCCTTTTTGAAATTTTTTAAGGCTTTTTTTTTAAATGTTTTAAAATATTGGGCACCCCATCATAGAAGGTTTTTTAGGTCCCAAAGAACACATTCACTATGTACTGCCGAGGATCAAGAAATTCATATTATAAGCGTTAGTATGGGATGTGTAAAAAAGGGAATAGGTTTAAGATCAATTTTGAAGTCATGCGTTGTCCATTTAAACGACACACTCGTTCCACAACACCGTTCCGACACAGGTCGCTGATCAATATCTGTAGCAATCACCCCAGGTGAAGAGCTTTACAAAGCCATTATACTAATTCACTAAGAAAATCTTTTTACGCGGGCTCATTAGTATCCAAAATCTTTCATTTCAGGCATCACTTTCCTTCTTATAAACAATTGTCCTCCATACATCCTTATCCTTACATACCTCTTTTGCTTCCATTACATCCATGCATCGTTTCATGCACGTTCTTGTATTTCTAGGACTTCGAATATCCCTTCCCTTTAGGGTCTCATTCACACATTCCAAACGTTCTTTCTTCGGTCTACCTCTGGGTACGCGACCACTCATTTCACCTAAATACACTTGATTTGTTAAACGTTCTTGATTCATTGTCTCAACATGACCAAACCATCTCAGCAAATTTCTTTCACTCTTGTTAAAAAATGTTTCTCCTACATCACATTCTTTGAGAACCCACTCAAAACTAAATTTGTCCATTCGCGTTCACTTCACTTCTATCCTTTTCTTGATACGCCCAATCTTTCTACCCTCATTTATAGGTCTAGACATCTCTGCTTCTATCTTTACGTCAGCAGTAAATAAAATTCCAAGATACACGAACTCATCAACTTGTTCTATCCTCTCTTCGTTTAAGGCAATGTTTCATACTGTTTTCAAACCCCTTCTTCCAAACACGATAGTTTTTGTTTCACTCACGTTAATCTTAAGAATCATACTCTTCATGCTGATATCCAATCTGCTCGTCATTCTCTGCAAATCGTCGACTGATTCTGCCGTAGTAATCTTATCTTCTGCAAAAAGCCAGTCCACTTTCACTGCACTTACACTGTACCAAGATCAACACCTTCTTCGCCTGAGGGAGGTATTCTTAGACATTTGTCCATATATATATTGAACACCCAGGAGGACAAAACGCAGCCATACCTAACGCCCTGCTCAACATGAAACTAATCACTCAGTTGTCCATTTACTCTTACGCTCGCTCAACTACCATTATGTTTTACTCTTATTGCTTTTAGAAGTCAACCATTCACTCTATACTCTTTCAGGACTTCTCAAAGTTTAGATCTATTAACTTTATTGGAAGCTTTTTCCAGATCAACAAATGCACAGAAAACTATTTTGTTTACCCTCAGACTTTCTTCTATGAACTGTCTCAAGCTAAATATCAGATCTCCCTGGCATAAATCCACATCGGACTTCCCAAATCCTTTTCTTAGTTATTTTCATGACCTTCCCAATAAGTATTTCGGTAAATATTTCACCCACGGTACTTAGAAGGCTGATCGATTTATAATTAGTACAGTCACCTTTATCATCCTTTGCCTCGTAGAGTGGCACGATAATCGCATACATATTTAAAAATTCGCTCAGCCTGGGTGCGCTCAATCTTGCGATCGAAGCGAACCGCACGTTGAGAATGTGCCTGTCCAGCGGGCAGATTTTCACATTTTATCTCAATAAGAAGGTATTGGTTTTATGTGAAAATTGACTTTTGCGGATTTGATCAAACCTCGACGTTTTCGGACTCACTGATAAAGAAAAAATTGATTTTGCGTCGATTTCTGTATGTCGTCGCTGACGTCACTATCGTTGTCTGTGAAGACGATAACTTTCAAAGGAATCATCAAATTGGATTGCCCCTTGGAAAACTGGCATAAGGCCTAAAAAGAAAGGATAAGTTCGTTAACCAGCCATTTTTGACCAGCGGTTCTAGTTTTATCCATCCAAAATTTTTTTTAAGGACTCAAAAATTCCGTTTTCCAGCAAAACTATACGAGATGGAAAAAAAGTATTAAGAAGCATAATTATTCAACTCAAAAAGATCTAAAAATTTTCTCGAGACTATTTTTATCATGATACGCATAGTTATTGTTTTAATCGTTATAAATGTTATTAAAAATGACAAACATCACTTTCCAGCAAAACTGTACGAAATACGGAACAAATCTTAAAGAGTAAAGTTGTTCACCTCAAGAAGATCTACAAATTTGATGCAAACTATTTTTTTATAAGATGCATAATTTTTGATTATTATGAAAAGTATTAATAAATATAAAAAATCCAGTTTTCAGCAAAACTATACGAGTTACGAAAAAACTGTAGGAAAGCAAAATTATATTCCACCTCAAAAACATCTACGTATTTGCTTAGAACTATTTTTTTTATGTGACACATAGTTTTTGTTTCAATAGTGAAAAGTGTTATCAATAATAAGAAAATCCATTTCCTGGTCAAACTATGCAAGATACGAAAAAATGTTACCATGAAAAATTCTTCACCTTTGGAAGGTCTACAGATTTTATTCATACCATTTTCTAATAAAACGCATAGTTTTTGTTTTAATTCTGAAAAATAACGTTAAGAGTGAAAAAATTAAATTTTTAGAAAAGCAACACAAGATACAACAAAATGTTAATTAATAAAACTATCGACCGAAAAAATGTCCAAGAATTTGTTATAGGCCATTTTTTCATAAGATGAATAGTTTTCGTTCTAATTGTGAAAAAATTCTGTTAACAATAAAAAATTAAAATTTATGGAGAAATGTCACAAGATACAATAAAATTTTTAACGGTATTTTAAAACTTATATCAAAATCGAAGTGAAATCTACGTATTTATTTATGAACTCTTTCATGCACGAAAAAGAGAACATAAAAAGGCTCACAAATCAAAAATAGACTTCCAGCTACCTTCTTCCCGTCTCATTGGAGACAGATTAATAACAAATCCCATTTAAATTTTTTTCAAATAATAATAAAGGCACTAATCTAATTTTTTAAGTTATAAACATAATTAATTAGGAAAATTGAGGTACATAAATTAATATAACATGAATTTATTATAATAGATTTTAACATAATATAGAAAATTTCGCGTTTTGGACATACACTGGAAACTTTACTTAAGTGCCCTCCATTTACCGCATTCCGAGAATTCCAGCTGGCTCGCTTTCATTGATGAGGGGTCCAAGGGGCCGAGAGAGAGGATTACTGGCGGCCTTGCATTCATTGGTCAGGAGGTCCAAGAGGCCGAGAGAGATGTGCGTGAACTCAGCGGAGTCATGCACTTCACCCTGACTGTTTACATCGTAGAAATTTTTGGAAGAGCCTCATGGTCATAGTAAGTTATACCCGAGACCCCCTATAAATCGAGGTTCCAGATACAACTTTAATTGAGTGCAAAGCGCGAAACTCGTGATGAGAATGTATTCGTTGAAGCCGAAGGACTTTAACAAAAAAGAATTTACAATCACCAAATTACAGTTGTCAATAGTTAAATTTCCATTTCTTAAAGGTTTCCGCACAAATATGGGAGAAATACATAGATCGAGCACGCAACGCAGCGGGCAGATTTTTTTCCTACAATTGATGAAAAAACATTCGCATACATAATTTATTATCTTGACCATATTTTTTTTTTATTCGAATATGAAAAAATGCAAGCCATTTCAATTTTCTTTGTGAGATACTTCCAATTTTTCACTAATTGACGTTTTGCATCTACTATGAAGTTAATTTTTTTTATTCTATGAAAAAGGAAGGTATTCACAGGTTTTGAGAAGAATATTGCGGAATTCTAAATTAATATTTTATCATTGGCAAAGAACTCATCCGTCACGAAGAATCTAATTGTATTTCTTACTCAGCTATTGTTAATAGAAAAAAAATCTGTAATGAAGTTTCTGCTTCATGTAGATTAGATGTAAAATACTTTTTTTCATTAATGTTTCATCTTCTTCTTTACTCAATAAATTTTCCCTTCCGCTATACAATATTGCAAAAATGTTCAATCACGCATTTTCATTCAACTTGTATAAGCTTGTGCGTGGAAATAATAATAAGTTTTCAAGTGTGTATTCATAGCTTAAACAAATTATTAATTTGAAAGATTGAAATTAAAATTCTACATTAAGGACAGTTGAAAAAAAGTACAAATAAAAATAATGTTCACCACATTTGATTGAATAACATTTCTTTCTCTGCTTTTTCGAACTCCAACACCAAGAAGTTTAAGCTCTTATCATTATTATTATTCTACTATTCAGCCGAATCTCTTTTAATTTTGAAATGTAAGTTACCTGCTTAACAGAAGTTTCACAGGAATAATTGTTTTTTTTTTTCAATATTTGTGCTTATAATGTCATGAAATTACTATTGATCGATTTAGTCGGAAAAAAGGATTTTTCATGGATAATGCAATTTTAAAAGTTTTGGAACTTAATTCCGAATCTCTAAATTCATCTGAAAGCACTATAGTTACCTACAGTCATTTACATTCACGTGAAATCACTCGCAATATATTTAGGCAGTGTTTGACAGTTACGCATTACCTGGAACGTTACATTATTTTGGTAACGGTAACGGTAATGGTGACGTGTTACTTTTTGAAAAAAGTAGCGGTAACGTTAACGCGTTAAAATTTTTGGGCAACGGTAATGCAAAGTAAAGTACGCTACTCCGTTACTTTACGAAATTTTTTATTTGTGCTCTATAAATTTGAATTAGTGAGAGGTGGGTCATTGAAACAAATCAGTAAAAATTTTCACTGATTCACAACGTAATCTCACTGATTCAAATATCTATAAATGGGTCATAGATTAAAACCACTGATGGTGTTCACTGAAAATTTGTGAAATCTCACTGATTCAAATTTGAAGAGTATTTATACTACATTATGTCATGATAACCAATCAGAAGTCATTTTTTTTCTATAGTAGTATATCTCTATGCATTAAACTAACAACTTAACATTTTTGTCATCATGAGAATGGGCGTGGAATAAAACAAAATCTTGTACTAAGAAATTATAATATTGTGAAGATGTTCTTCTGGATAAGAAGAAAAACACTCCAAATATTTCGAAATCGGTGAATATCTTCTGCTTTCCATTACGATTGACAATTTTGACTTCGAGATTATTTAATTGAAGAGAATATTAGACTAAAAAATAAAAAAAAGTATCATTATTTCAATATTTCTTAATGCAATCATTTTTTTTACTTTTCTTAGTTCAATTTAAAACAGATGTTTACAAAGCTTGATAGTACTTGCAAATGAAGAAAAATAGCTAAATTGAGAAAGTAATTAAGTGATCTAAGAAACATATTCCAAGCCTAAAATTATTTTTGGTCGATTGATCAATACTCACTGAAGAATCAACTGAACAGAAAAAAATGGTTCGTTTCAGTCATCTTCATAAAATGATATTTTGAATAATGAATATGTATTATTCAAGTTTTTATTCTGCATGGAAATGGCAGAAGACTTTTTCCGGTACTTGAAATTTTTCCAGTAACAAAAATGCACTAGGAAATAAATAGCCAAGAACCAGGGATCGAAATTGGAAATTAAATATAAAAAATTTGCTGTATTTCCAATTTCGATTCCTGGGTCTTGGCTGATTTGTTCCTAGTGCATTTTTGTTTCTGGAAAGTTTTCAAGTACCGGAAAACAGTCTTCTTCTATTTTCACACGTATTTAGAATTTTCGCCAAAAACACAGGTGAATTTAATAGGAATTATCTTTTAGGAAATGATTTAAGGCCATGTAACGAGTGGGTCACGTGACCAGATTTCTACCTTACCGACACTTTTTTAATTTACCAACTGACGTTCACACGAAGCGCCACATCGAGTTGAAAATTTGGGAAACTAAACAAGAAGCACTAAGAAAGGTGTGTCTGGTCCTAAAATTTTATAATTATGAAAAAAGTTTTTTTGTAAACAAATTTTTTTGTCTTTTTTCATAATTATAAAAATTTAGAACCAGGCACACATTTCTAAGTGCTTCTTATTTAGTTTCCCAAATTTTCAACTCGATGTGGCGCTTCTTGTGAAGGTAAGTTGGGAAATAAAAAAAGTGTCGGTAAGGTAGGAATCTGGTCACGTGTCCCACCCGTCACATGGCCTTAAAGGCTTTTTTAAATTTTCCTATATATTTTTCGGTGCCTTAGATGGCAGACATATTATTTTAGCTAATCAGTGAAGAATTTCAAAAGTATTTTTAAAGGAAAAGTGAAAAAATTGTTGTATTAGCAAGAACACTAAGAAAATAGTAGCATTTACGTAATATTGCTTTCAAAATAGTAGCAAAAGAGTTGAATCGCTCAAAAAAGCGCCAAAAAGTGGCACTAACCCAAGGTATGCAAAATATCAGTAGTCTAGTCAAATTATAATAAAATCAATGTAAAGTTAGGAAAAAAATATTGATCTGGATTTTTTTCTTTTGAGTGAAAGAGGGATATGGGAAGAGTCTAAAACTGAGAACTCGGGACTGTACCTATGGACTTCCGGTCGCCATCTTGGAAAACGCGAATGCCCCAGTATCTCCGTTTCTCTTCGCTTTTTGAAAAATTTTTAAAAACCAAAGTTGCAGCTAATGAATTTATCTTTCATTCTTAATCCAACTTTTTTATCTAAGACTAATATTGTAAAAGTTACAGCTGTTTGCATTTTTTTTTATTTCTATTTTTGATCTGCATTATGAAACTTCCGGTTGTAAAAATGTGCATATTAAATGTTAAGGGCGTAGTTATCTTCAAGTGCGGGTCGAAAAAGGGTCTCATTACACGAAAACTGATTAACAAAAGATAATAAAAAAGCAATTTTCTATTTTCCTGTTATTTATCAATGACATTTCACGTTTAGCTCATTTTCAACTAAATTTCGCAGAAAATTTTTTGAACTAAGTACCCTAAGGGGTGCTGCAGCAAAGGGGGCGCGGGTTGCATCCCACCCTGAAGCCCACCCTGCCGAAAGAAAATCACTGAAACATCACTGGGACAATCACTGGGCTCTCTCAGTGACGTTTGAGTGGACGAATTGAATGCTTTTGTGTCGAAAACGTCACTGTCAGGTTTGGGTCGTTTATGACTCTCAGGCCATTTTAGGTTCTTTGAAGTTCAAAAAATCCAAGCATGACTGAATCGCCACTGAGTCAGTGATTTTTGAGTGACTTTTCAGTGACACTCTTTCGGCAGGGCAGGCCAATGTGCCGCTGTTGAGCACTTCAGCATGACCCAAAATTTGAGCCTCCTTTAAATTAGTGGTTATTCTTTCACACGAGTAATATCGTCTTCCTTTATCGAGAAACGTTCCCTCAAGTATCACGTAGTGCAGAATTATAAAGCCCTTATTGGTTTTGCAGCTGATGTTAGCTCCACAATTTAAAAGTTCTCTTACTGTTTTCGGATTTCCAGCTGTGGCCGCAAGATGTAGAGGAATTTCTACATATTTGTTAGGAGCATTAACTTTGGCATCAAGTTCTAACAAACATTTAACTGACATCGCGTCCCCCTTAACAGCTGCTAAAAGAAGAGGTGTTTCTTTATCCAAACTTTTGACATTGATTTTCACAGATTTCTCATCGATCGTTTATGTCAGCTTTGTGCTCCAAAATTAATTTCACTATGGCTTCGTCACTTTTGGCAGCTGCGACGTGTACTGCTATTTGATTAATAGTATCTACAGCTTTGAGAGCGATTTTTAAGGTAAAAGAAGATTTGATCACGTTGATCTTTCCGTTAGTGATTGCTGTATGCAATAAGTGATCCATGTCAATACAGTTTTCCAATGACATCTACATAGAGTTTGGACTAGATAAATGCAGAACAGTGCACTTAACCATGGAAGAATTAGAGGCCGCAGAATTATAGGACGAAAACGAAGATCACATCGAAGCAAGGGTTAAGGGTGATTCATATAAATATCTGGGTATTCTCAAGTCTAAGGATATTCAGCATACGATAGTTAAGAAAAGCCTGATGTCTGACGTCACTACAAGACACAGATTGGTTCTGAAGAGTTCTCTCGCCTCGGTTAATAAAATCAGGACTATGTGACTATATGAGCTTTAAAAAAGCATCCAGAGGCGGTTAGTGTCACCTTCAACGCTCTCGGACGCTGCGTGCAACAGCAGTAAGCGACAAACTCCAAACTACACCGTACACCTAATTTTGTACCTACTACAACATCCCCGCAAGAAATTTCAAACATTGTATTAGATTCTTAACATCTTCAACTCATCAGATACTTGACTTAGTCCGCGGCTGATGATAAAACACCGGGCTCATCCGAAAAAAAAGCTGGAAAAAATCTGTATAGGATCATCGAGGTACAGAACATAGAAATACTTTCCTAAAAAGCGAAATTACTTGAAAAGGTGACAGAGAATAGAAATGTGGAAAAAACGTATTTCCCATAAGAAAGCAAGAAGTTTTTGTAAATTTTATTCAGAACCGTCAATATTAGGCGTATCAAGTTCACCCTGAACATTTCTTTTTACAATTAGCCATAAAATGAATGAAAAATTACTTTTTGAATCTCACACCCATTTCACAGAGTTCCAAAAAAAAACCCATAAGTGAAAAATTGGGTTTTGCGAGATTTTGGCGCTAATTATTATTTTCGTGCGGTTTCTTTTAGTGCCAATTGTTTCTATTACATAAAATTTTAATTTCTACTGATAATTAAATGTTCTAATAAATTGTTTGACCAATTTATTATTCTTTAAAGGAATTTTCTCTCAGAATAGAGTTGGAGAGTCGCGGTTTTTCTGAATTTTTCAATTTTTCAGTTAGAGCATGGCACTAATCAATTAGAATTACCAAAAATCATTGTTTGAACAATGTATTTTAACTTATTACAATATTCGTTTAGAATAATGCTAGAAATTTACGGCTTTTTTTAAAATTTTCAACTTTTTGTCAACTTTTCACTTAGAATGAGGTAATAATCAATGCAAGTGAACAAATATAATTGTCAAAATAATGTATTATTGTTTATAGCTATTTTCTCTTAGAGCAGTGCTACAAAGTTGCGATTCTTTCCGAAATTTTCAGCATTTCTTTGACTTGGTAGCTATGAACGAGTAATAAATGAACATCAACAAATCACTTCTTAAACAAACTCTTTCTTCTTCGTGGATATATTTTTACAATTATCCTCCCAATAATTCCATCCTTTGTCTTTATCTCTACTGTAAGATAGCCTTTTTATTCAAATTAATATTTTTAAAACATTAGCAAAAGAGTAAAAATACCTCATTTCGAAAAAATGGAATGCGATTCAAAAAATCGAAGAAAAGCTGGAAATTAGAGAAGATAGTTATGAACAATAATGAATTGTTCAAACAATTATGTTTCAAACAATTATACCTTTAAAGTATCCTACTTCAACAATAACAGGACCGACTTTATCGTTTAGAAGAAATTTCTCTGAGTGTAATATTTCATGTGTTAGAAACAAAGTGTACTAAAAGAAACCGCAAAAAAAATAATGAGCACCAAAAACTCGCAAAAACAAACTTTTCACTTATGGGGTTGTTCTGGATCCTATAAAGCAGACTCATGAGGGTGAAATTCAATGAGTAATTTTTTATTCGTATTCTATGGCTTATTGTGAAGAGAAATGTTGAGGATCAACTCAATGCACCTAATATTGACGCTTCTGAAAAAAGTCGAAAAAAAATTTCCCATGCATTTTTGGACCACCCTACTAATTACTCGAATGAATTTTTCATAGCCAAAAAATGTGAGGGTTAGAACGAAGAAGAAGTTTCTTTATAGAAAATTCATTTCAGTTATGAGTTTATGAGAAGGTTTGTTCAAAATAATATTCGTCACGTGTCAGTTAAGTGAATGCCTTCAAAATACAAAAAATTATTGAGTAATTGCAGTATTCATCTGAATTTGAATTAAGAAATATATTGCTGCCGGCTTGAAAAGTTTAGACACGTAAATATATAAAGCTTATAAAACTTGTAATATACCTTCCACTATAATCAGGAGCGATTATTTAGAAGCATTATAAAAAAAGATTTTAATCTAGAAAAAAAGTCTTGCATAATAAAAGAAGTATACAATGTTATACAAGAAGAAGTATACAATGTTAATGGGCATTATAAAAATTTTCATATATATATATATATATATATATCGCTAATTAAAAAATTTAAAAAAAAATTATTATGTTCTCTGGGTCAGCTAACAGACAAAAGATCCCTACTGGGTAGGGTCAAGTTAGTTGAGATCTCAGAGATTTTCATTGAAAGGTAGACGTTCGCACATCTGCTAGTGGAAAGTCAAGCCTTCAAGACAAGCCCAAGACAAGGCCTTGATCTTTGAGGCCTCGACAATTTCGAGCCAGATCCAAGACAAAAAATTCAAGGCGGCAGGTATGTATGTCGAAATCAATTTTAGAAACCACGTTGAAATCAACGTGAAAATCAATGTGGAAATCAACGTTGATTATTATCTAAAAATTGAAATCCAGCCACGCAATTGCGGGCCGCGGCAAAGGATGTGAACAGCTGTCTCATCATCCTTGCCGCACAGGCAACAGAGGAGGATATCTGCGAGCACTATCTTATGTCTGTGATAATTGAGGTTCCCATGCTCTGTAAACATTTCTGTGAGGATTCTGTTTGAAATCATATAAAACGTGTAATGATAAGATTAATTTAAATATTTGAATATACTTTTTTTTTAAATAAGAAAAAGGTTTTTTAAAGTAAAGTGTTGTCTAGAAGGAAAAAAACAAGTTTTTTACGTAACACTGAATGTTTTTTAAATATTTTTTTGAGTTTTAGGTACGCGCCTTGAAATCACTTATAGGTACTAATTAAAAATCACCTAGTCAAAATATTTTTAAAAAAATCGAAAATTACTCAACAGTATTAAATAAGGCCTTGTCTAGGTTCATCGAAACCCAGTGAGCGCGGAACAAATATTTTCAGTAAGCCCAAAGAAGACCCAAGGGAAATCCGGTCCCTAAGTTCAGTTCGATCTCCACAAGTAGATCATCAGGTCCAGTCTACTCGTATTTACGAGCTATGATACAGAATAGTAGGTATGCTCTATTTACTATTCGATAATAACAAATTTCTTGGGAAGAGTTGATATTTACCAGACTATTTGTTTAAAGAACTGGTCTCTGGAACAAACCTTACCTCCAACACCATGGTGACAAATAGAACAACCATCAATTTTGTATTAACAATAAATCTCATTCAATTATACGTTTCCTAACTCATTCCTTATCCCTTAGCAAAGATCCTTCTGATCTCCACATAAAACGAGGTTTTTCTAAATAAGAGAATATGGTACGCTTAGATGCAACAATATTATAGTAGGTGGTACATCAATTTAACAAATAAATAGCTAGATCTGAATACAAATGAAATACGTACAATGATTGTCAGTATATACTTGGTTTATTTTATGAAAATATTACAGCCTTGAAATCAGCTTCATATTTGACTTTAAAGACATAGGAGTGAGTATGAGATTTAAAACTCATACTTTGTGTTTTTTCTTTGGTAATAATTTTGCAATTAAATTATTTCGCTGCATGAGCTGCATGTTCATGATGAGGTTGATTGTGAGTTTCAGTATGTCCATGTGCTGGATGAGTTCCATCATGCCCATGTTCTGGATGAGATTCATGCCCATGAGCTGGATGAGAGTCATGTTCATGTGCTGGACGAGTGTCATGCTCATGTGCTGGATGAGATTCATGCCCATGTGCTGGATGAGATTCATGCCCAGATACTGGATGAGACTCATGCCCAGGTGCATGATAATTATGATGCACAGTATGTGTAATAGTTACATGTGCACCATGTGTACCGTGCGTACCATGTGTATCATGTCCAGAATTTGCACCATGTCCAGCAGATCCAGAATGGGCACCATGTCCTTCATGTCCGGAATGCGTACCATGCTCATCATGTCTAGAATGTGCACCATGTTCAGAAGGGCCATGATGTGCAGATCCAGCAGATCCAAAATGTGAACCAAATCCAGCAGGTGCAGGATGTGAACCATATTCAGCAGGTCCAGGATGTACACCGTATCCAGCAGGTACAGGATGTTCATATCCGGAATATCCAGGATGTTCAAATCCGGAATATCCAGGATGTTGAAATCCAGGATGTCCATATGCAGCATGTTCCATATGTAATCGCTGTATTTTTTTCTTATTTCTACGTGATATTATTGCTGCTGTTATTCCTGCTCCAGCTGCTATTCCTGCACCTCCTGCTATTATTGCGTCCTTGTTGTCTGAGCCTTCATCTTTCTCTGTTGCTCCCGTTCCCGTTCCTGTCCCTGTTCCTCCCGTATTTCCCGTTGATCCTGCAACACCTCCTAATGTTGGATCTGTGTAGCCTCCTCCTGCAGTACCTCCTGAATAACCTCCTGCACCACCTCCTGCCGAAGAATCTGTATAACCTCCTCCAGCAGCACCTCCTCCATAACCTCCTGCAGCACCTCCTCCATAACTTCCTGTAGCACCTCCTCCATAACCTCCTGCAGCTCCTCCTGCTGTAGAAGTATAATCTCCTGCAGTAGAACCTCCTCCATAACCTCCTGTGGCAGCACCTCCTCCATAACCTCCCGCAGCAGCTCCTAGTGTAGGATCAGAGTAACCTCCTGCAGCAGCACCTCCTCCATACCCTCCTGTAGCAGCACCTCCTCCATAACCTCCTGCAGCAGCACCTCCCGTTGGATCTGTATATCCGGTTGTTTGAGCACCTCCAATATCTTGAAAATGAGAAATCAAATTAACATTGGAATATCTATTAAGAGGTACACGGATGAAGAACCATGTTAGTTTTATAGAATAGTGACAGTACACATTTTCCCAAAAAATAATTGAAATTAAACTACTCAAAGTTAGAACAGTTAAGTATAGCATTGATGGAATGACAAAAAAAATTGGTACCCTACTAACTTACAAGGGGAGGGTATGGTCTTAGAAAAACCGATTTGGACCGTTCTTACATATAATGTAGATCTCATCCTACATGTAATTGTACCAAGTTATTCTATCAGATGGAAACCCGTTTTTAAAAAATTTGGGTTTAAAAAATTTGTATAAATAATACAGGTCTGAATTTTGCACTTCTTCTGTTATTTGGCAATAAATAGTAGTTTCCTATAGTTTCTCATGCGCTGAATTCGAAACTGAAAATGAAATTTTTCTATCGCGTCTGGTTTTTGAGAAAAATCACACAACTATTACGCACTATTACGAGACTATAACACATTATTACGTGCTCATATGTAGCATTACGCGATATTACACATTAAGTGTACGGTCTAATAGGCGAATGAATACCCTCTCAAAGATTTCCACAAAAACTGAAGTAAAATTGACATAAAGTACTATCAACGTGATCAAATGTTTTCTATGTATCATTTTTCTGCATGTGTCGTGAAAAACCAAATAAGTCTGGAAAACAATCCGGACTGAAAACGCGTATCTTTCTGGCAACAGCTCATAAAATGTTTTTAAGATACTTGTGTGCAAGAATGTTTGTGGATATATTTAATGAAAGAAATATGTATTGTTAATTTTTTTTTCATTAGGATATTACACAAAATATTATAATTACCAAGAGATATGCCGAAGGCCACACAAGCAACGAGTAGAGCGAAGACAGAGAACCTCATTTTCTTTAATCGAAAAAAATGATTCTCGTATAATTTCGCGAACGCTTACTAATAATTTTTGAGAAGATCGTTTCTTCATATATATATGCTTTTCGTTATCCCAAAATTTATGAGAACCTATTGCACATATTTACATCACGGAGTGGAAGGCTCCAGTATTTTATCTGTACTTGAAGACTTTATTTCATATCCTTATGAAATCTATAGGCTCATATAATTGTATGGTACAAACATTATAAAATTTCACGTAAGCAGTAAGTCAATGTCATCATTTGTCAAGAAAATTTACTTTGAATTTATAGAAACGTTATCAATGTTTGTAGTAGATATAAAATTAGAAAATCTTGTACTTTTTCATGACGCAATTCACATACGTATGTAGAAAAATGCTAATTAGGGGCATTCACAAAGTACGTGATACAATGTCAAATTTATGGCAATTTTGAAATAGCATTATTTCAGGAATTTTAACAATGTCACCCCCCCCCCCCCGGCTCTCCTCGAACGTATCACGTATTTTGTATGACCCTTATCCTAAAATTTGAATTACTTTGATAAATTTTGATAAAAACTCTGGCGAAAGGTGGTATTATTTCTATATGGATACAAGTTTAGTTGATCCAAGACGTGGGCAAGAGATAAATTGAGAAGTCGTCAAGGGCTTTTTCCCACGTGTACTTTTCAATCTAAAACTTCTCCGAAAATTTCAAAAAGGGCTTAAACTTTTATCAAATCAAAGACTTCAAAACTCCCAAAGCTACAGTAACCGAAAAACATCTCTGAATGTAGAAAGAATTGCCATTTATTCGCGTTCTTTATTTTAATTAGGCATGCTTTGGAATTTTCAAATTTAAATTTTTGAATAGGTACAGACATATCATTGTGTAATTTTTTATTCCTTATAAAACATTGTTGGTTCTTTGAAACGAAGTTTTTTTTCCATCATTGTGTATACACATTTTACGAAATTTTTTATTGCTGGTTTGTCATACAATAATGGGACGCGTAAGAGATTTCGTTTGCTGAATCGATACGCACCGTAAGGACCATCATTTCTGACACGTAATAATTTATAACTTTTATGCTCTTGATGATTTAAAACCTTACAAGACTGGTGCTTCTAATTATGCGAATAATTTGAACGACTCCGGTCATAGTATATCATGATTATTTCATGATTATATGCAATATTTTTTTAAGCGTGGCATCCAATCTTCTTATTATTCGTTAATTCTCTACACATCTATAACATATTTCGTCATCGGCAATGCGTTTATTCGGCGCAAGACAAACAATCAATGTATATTATAGCGGAATATTATATTATACTATATAATACACTTTTTTCAATCATTTAGCAAAAAACAACATTTCGTTAAAAGTTACACAAGAATTTTCTAATCTATCAATATGAATTCACCCTCCGATCTTTTTTAGATATTTGGAAATGGTTAGAAAAAAATCACTATTTTTTCAATTGCTCGTTTTTGGTGGATCCTATACCTATAAGATGTATACATTTTTCTAAGATTTCTTAGATAAATGTTTTCATTTACAATCGTTGCAATTCATAATTTTATAAAATAATCTATGAGCGAAAAGTGGGCACACAATGTATATGGTCGTCGTTAGAACGTAATTTTTTGAACGTCTCCAACTGGAAATCAAAAAAATCTGATACCTAAGCTTATCGATCAACAAAACGTCGAGAATCATTGAAAATTGGATAAGACTAAATTCACATTAGTCTAATAAAGAAATAAAATCTATCATAAATTATGAAAATTCAGAGAGTCAAGTAAGTTCTCTTCCGGAGACTCGACTCTCGTTATAGCCAAAAAATGTTTTATTTCAGCCTCTGGGGCCTAAAAATACGCAAACCATGTCTGCTACATAATTGTTTACATGTATTTATAATATTTATATCAATATTATACTAATAGTAAGAATAACCTCACAACATTAAGCTAATTACATTTTCCTTTCTTTGCCTGTCGCTATGCAGTCTCAACATTCGCTTATTGTTTTACCACCTCGCTTTAACGCATCACCTTGCCATAATAGATCGCTTGAACGCATCGCATTAACGCTTTTGGCTCAATGCATCCCTTTAACTCCTTGTTCTAACGCATCGCCGTATTTTATCGCTCATAAGCATCGCTTTTCTCAGCTCGCGTTATACCTTTTTACTCACTAGTCCTTATCGCAACCTTAATTTTAACAAATTTTACATCTTTCCTCTTATGTTCTATTCTCACTTGATCTCTTCTCCTTTTCTTTCTTTCCAATTCCCTAAGCCACTCCACTCCCCTTTACATTCCCTTCTTTATGCAGAATCTTCCCATTGTCATACTTCCTTTTTATATTTTCTCACTGTTAATACATTTTAAGCACATTAAATTTGATTTGGTTACTACCTGAAATAGTTTTCTGATTGGAAAATGTTTTCTATTTATAAGAAGGCTTATGTTTCTTGGAAGTTCGTCCCTGATGCTATTGTTCCGCATGGTCACTTTTATCAGGGTGTGTCGCTCGACAACTCTCGACCGGCTGGTGTTAAGTGGTAGTGTTGTTATTGTGGTCGCTCGGTCGGTCAACTTTCCGCTTTCTCTTTTGAGTTTAGTTTCGACTTTCGTGCTAGGCTCTCGTGGCCATTTCTAAATCCGGGTTCAATGCGCTTCATTCTTTGAATTATTACTATTACTGATTCGGGTTTCCAACCCTTGTCTCTCCGTCTGGTCTTAACTCTCACTCGGAGAGGTCGTGAAAAAGCCAAATTGAGACACAAGCCTCATGCGTGCCGTGCTCGAGATTGATTGTAAGCTTTGAAGTCAAAATTCACACTCCACTACAAAGTGTTTTCAATTCTAATAATTAATCAAATCACAGTGTAATGTGTTTCTCATTCAATTACATTATTGTGAAGGGAAGTGATTTTCCTGACTCGATCGTCTTCTCTTGTTGTGGGAAGTGACGAGTCGGATGACGTATTACTTCCAGGGACATCATGATCGGACGTTCCGAGAGCGATTGTGGTCTTAGCTTTCAGAGGCGCAATCTGTTCTAATTTTCCAAAACAACCCAAATATTTTTTGTGCATGAAAACTAACGTGTACGGATTGATTCGCATCACTCCTAGGGGAAGTGTCTTCTGTCACAGGGTCACCCGGGACGCTTTCGCTCTCAGGGACAGTGTTCTGATGCTTTGACGCCTACGCCTCGAGTCAGGCAATTTGAGTTTCGTAACGATCGTTGAACAATCAGAAATGAGCGATGGAGCACTTTGAAACATTGGAACAGGAAATTCTCTTTGTTAATAATAAGGGATTCCGTTCTTCAAAAAATGCCATTAAGTGAAACTTTGTTCCTCGTAACTAGATTTAATCGTCAGAAAGAGGGTATAACTTTGACACTGAATTTTTTCGGATCAATCTCTTTTTCAGTCTTAGGACGACTTCTGACTTGCAATAATAATTCTAGATTGAGCTGTCTGCATGACTCACAGCATTTTATGTGACTCTCCACTGAGTGTTCATTCTTTGAACATTGGTGCTTAAATTTACAACTCAAATACGGTAATGTGATGATGGATCTCCCGTAATTTTGTGATCCATTGAAGAGTCCCGTGTTCGGACTATTTCTCCTGTAAGATCTCTTGTAATACTCTCCAGCGAAGTCATAACTATTTGTTCTGCCTGCAGATTGTGGCTCAAAATGGGCATTGGTTGAGTTTCAATTCCTCTCATCGTTGTTGCGTGAGCTTAAAACTCGGGTGCGATAGTGTGAGAATGTCCCTTCTATGGTTTCGTGTCGGGTCACCGGGTATTCCACGTTCTAGTTTCTAGTATCACTGGTTTTTTCTGTATTTGATGTGATAACAAGTTGATCACACATAACAAGTTGTACACGAGACGAGTCTCTGGCACTCGCTATCTTATTAGGAGGAGATTTTCGGTGCTTATCTGTTTTTGGGAGATGTAATTTCGCCAAATCGTTGACAACGCTGTTTCAATGTACATATTATACGGTGAGCGCAGAAAATCGAGCGCAGAGCGCGAATATTATGATGAGAATGTAGTCCTTAAGGTCGATAGAGCCTTAAGGAAATAAATTTCCTTTCTCATTTGAAATCAAAAGCAAAGTTATAAATTTGCTTTTGCGCGAAGCGCGAGATCATGTTTAGGAGCGCGAAGCTTGAAAAACTTCATCTTAAAACTTTCTATAGGGTACTTTTTGAAAAAATTTTATAATATACTATATTTTGATATGAACTTTTTTTAATTACTTGGCCAACTTTGATTTCACAAATCCCTGTAATTTAGGCCTCTGCAGAGATAACGTTGTATAAAAAAGCTGTTTTGTTGGAATGCTTGTTCAAACTGTGAGAATATAATCATGTTGATACATTTTGTTTTGAATAGAAATATTTTTGTAGGTCCAATATTATCTCCACCAAGGTGTATTTGGCAGGTTTTTTGTATCGTAGATGTTTATGTTGGGATTTCATGTTTCTAGAAAATATTTTCTTTGTAAATAAAATACGTTCAACAATTTTAATTTTAAATTTAATTTCGCCGTTTTATTTACCAATTTACTAAATTGTAAGAAGATTAATTCAAATGTTACTAAATTGAGGCCTAGGCAGAGATAACGTTGGATCAATAAGACTCTGTTTTGCTAGAATCTTTGTTAAACTGTGAGTACATTTTGATATATTTTGTTCTATGACATATGTACTCAAATAACATTATCTTTTATGACACATGCGTGATTTTAGTCCTTTTCGATGCCTGTAAAGCGGGGCTGAAGTTTTACTTTTTACTCCCTAGGGATATTTGTACCAGACTAAATATTCTGCACGGGGCAGTCCCGGTTCATATCATTAGTCACGGACGCATTTTTGTAATGTAATCAAGTGATCCAATGAGAATGATATGTATAATTTGACACATTGGGCAGTCTGGTATAATTTTCACCTCACTATTCACAGTCTGGGTGGCAGCCAAGTGAATGATGGGGGGACCTACAGCTTAAGGTTGAATCCGAACCACCAGAATCTTAGTAAGAGAACATGGAAAAATTTCCAGAAGTACCGGCTCGGGGATCGAAACCCGGAACTCTATTATGAAGTGGGCCCACCTTCAACCCACAGGTACTCATGACCCGGTAATTCGCTACTCAACACGATCGCGAAACGCTGTAACTGCTTAGTAGATTCGCTGGTGTCAGTCGTTGTTTCAGAATTTTATATTCTGCTTCCGCATTCGTCATACTTCGTGATCAATACATACTGGAGAACTCGTCTACAGGGCTCCAACATTCATACAAACGTTAGTTTCAATGCCAGCGACTGAGCCCAACGATTCAAAATATTAGTTAGTTTGACGGACGGAATAGACACATCCAACTTCACACACGCACACGGACAAACGTATATACAAAAAAATTCGGTCGTCGCGCTTCACGCTCCGAAACATGTGGATCTCACGCTTCGTGCTCGGTGTTATATGTTCTTTATGCACAAATTACTTAAGTTGTTTTTGATTTCGAATGAAGAAGGAAATTCATTTACTTGAGGCTCTATCGGCCTTAAGGAATACATTCTCATCATAATATTCGCGTTCGATTTTCTGCGCTCACCGTGTAATATATACAAATAAATAATTTAAAAAACGATCAAAAAATTATCTTTATCTTCATGATTTACGATTGGTCCTATAAAGAAATGTTTAAAGGCAATTTTATTTGACTTTTTGAAAGCACAGAGTCTACTCTATTGACTTTTTTTATCTCGCGTCGTTTGGCTCAAAAATTAAAATAAAAATATTCCAATATAATTTTCCATATTCAAGAAACAAACTATGCCTCCTACCAAAAAATGTTCAGGAAAAAGCTTATAGGTCTTCGTAAAAGCAACAATTTTGATTTCTTAACTTTTTTTCGTATCTCGCGTTATTCAGCTGAAAATTTGAATTTTCGATTTTTCAAGAAAATCAAAAAATTTGCTATGAGAATCTTGTAGAGCTTCCAGAAATCAAATTTTTCTTCTCTCATAATTTTCTTTTCATCGAAAGAAATCATAGGCCTAAATTGTTCAACTTTTTGAGTACTATGAATAGCCGTACACATAATTTTTAAATCTTGAAAAAAAGGTCTAAAAAATTTTGAAAATGCTCCAACTTTTTGAATTTTCATTCAAAATGGCTGGCTAACGAACTTGACCTTCAGTTTTCGACACTAAAAGAGTGTACCAAAGGCCAATCCAATTGATTAATTCTTTCAAAAGTTGTCGTGTTCACAGGCAGACATACGCACATACAGACATGCATACAGACATACATACAGGCATACATGCAGGCATACATACAGGCATACATACAGACATAAATACAGACATACATGCAGACATACATGCAGGCATACATACAGGCATACATACAGACAGACATACATACATACATACACATGCTTGAAAACCTGTTTTTCGGGTTCAGAGGGTCTCAAAACGTGGATATTTGACAAAATCGGGGGGGTGGGGGCAAATTTCACACAAATCTAATACCTTCTCTGATGAGAATGTAAAAATGTTATGGTTACACAATTTAACAAACTTTTACATGAGGAACTAATAAATAAAAATTTTAATAAATAAAAACGAATCAAAATAAATTGTTCGACTTTATGCGTACCAAGAATAGCCGTACATAGAGTTTTTAAATCTTAAAAAAATGGTCTCAAAAATTTTGAAAATGCTTCAACTTTTTGAATTTCGGTCCGATACGGCTGGTTAACAAACTTGACCCTCAATTTCCGACACTAAAAGAGTGTACCAAAGGACAATCAAATCGATTAATTCTTTCAAAAGCTATCGTGTTAACAGACAGACGACAGGCAGACACATGCGTAAAAACGTGTTTTTCGGGTTCAGAGGGTCTCAAAATGTAGAGATTTGACAAAAGCGGGGGGGGGGGGGTCAAATTTTACACAAATATAATATCTTCTCCGATGAAAATGTAAAAAAATATTGATTATTGCAAACAACATAGATACAATTTTTAGTGTATAAACAAAATATCGCTTAATCCCTTTTTAAGTATGTACTTTTTGATTTAATTGAAAATTAATTATATATTAAATTCTATTTCTCGGTCCGGGACTGCTTATTCAGATATTGCAAAATGAAGTACAAATTTTACCATCAATATGATTTAATCATTCATTCCTTATTTTGCATTAATCTTTATTTGCAGCTACCCTAAGAAAAGTATTATTTCAATAAATGTATATTATTGTGAGTCTTAATATGCAATGATATTGAAATATACGTATTTATATCATTTAGTTCTTTATAATTGCAAAAAAAACATCAATACACACTTTTAAAGAAATAATACTTTACTCAGGGCATTTGCTATCCGCCACCTGGGACCCGCCCAGGGGCTGAGGTTCGCTCTGAGTAAATTTGTTTTGGATTGACTTCGAGATATCTCATACAAAGATACGTGGCTTAAAAGCCTGTATGCAATGTAGCTTAAAGCCTTTATATGCAGGATCCGATTCACACTTAAAATGAGATTCAAAACTGAATATTCAAATCATATTATATTTCAAATAACGAATTAAGAAAAATTTAATAATTAATGGAAACATAAAGAAAGTTTTCAACATTCATGTAGCATTAATTGCCATTAAATACTGATTAATACTAATGAAATCAGTGATTACCTTTCATTTGAAATAACCTGAATCTCATTGAAAGTTACGTGGCCTAAGAGCCTTTATATATAGGATCCGACTTATACTTTTAATTAGATTCAAATACTTTTAATCTTATACTAACTTACGTGGCTTAAAAGCCTATATGCAATGTTGCTTAAGAGACTTTATATGTAGGGTCCGCTTTACACTTACAATGAGATTCAAAACTGAATATTCAAATCATATTATATTTCAAATAACGAATTAAGAAATATTTAATAGTTAAAGGAAATATAAAGACAGTTTTCAACATTTATGTAGCATTAATTGCTATTAAATACTGATTGATACTAATGAAATCAGTGATTACCTTTCATTTAAAATAATTCGAATCTCATTGAAAGTTACGTGGCTTAAGAGCCTTCATATATAGGATACGACTTACACTCTTAATTAGATTCAAATACTTTTAATCTCATACAGAGTTACGTGGCTCAAAAGCCTGTACGCAATGTAGCTTAAGAGCCTTTATACAGGGTTTGTCCTGAAAGTAATAGGACTGAGTCGATTTAAAAAAATTGATTGAGCCAATCGTTACAATTCTTTAAAAACTTTCAAAATAGGCTCCTTCTGCGTCGATGCAGCGCTGCCAGCGCGATTTCCAAGCATTGAAGGCGTCACGGAAGGCATTCTCCGGAATAGCCTTGAGAGCCGCGGTGCATGCTGCTTGGATCCCCTCTGTCGTCTCAAAATGCTTGCCTTTCATCGGCCTTTTCAGGCGAGGAAACAAAAAAAAGTCCGGGGGGCCACATCTGGGCTGTAGGGCGGCTGCGGAAGCGTTGGGATGCCGGCCTTGGTCAGGTAGCTGTTCACAAGA
>JAUMHM010000085.1:61747082-61764250 GCA_032362435.1 Melikaiella ostensackeni
AACTAAGACACTCAAGGAATCACAAAAAACTGAAGCGGAGCAAATCG
Source organism: Melikaiella ostensackeni (assembly GCA_032362435.1). Taxonomy (NCBI): domain Eukaryota; kingdom Metazoa; phylum Arthropoda; class Insecta; order Hymenoptera; family Cynipidae; genus Melikaiella; species Melikaiella ostensackeni. The sequence continues at coordinate 61,747,130 of JAUMHM010000085.1, forward strand.
ACACGTCCGTACCCGATCGCCATGACAGTAACTTGTGTAACTTAATGTCTAGGTTAGACAGTAGTTTTTATCTGTATAATTATAGGATATCATTAATATCTACCTTTAGCTCATATAGTTTAATTTTCAAAGCTGTGCTTAACAAAGTCTTAACATTTATTTTTTTTATTGAAAAGTGAAAGGTTCCAGACATATGCCCATACCATATATTCATTTCATTTTTATTATTATTTTTTGAAAGCTAAGATTTCTTCCATTTTTTCCATCTTCCTTTTATTAACTTTGTAAAATGTTTATTATATCAGACTTTATTTGAAATTTGAAAAAAGCATTGATATTTGCACTACGTTTTGCAATATCTTTTTGAGTAATTGAGAAAATGCCTTCATCCTTGTACATTTTATGAAGAATTCTGATAGCTTTCAACGTATTGAGGAGAAAGAAATGTAACTTTCATATAATTAACATTAAAAGAACTTGAGTATTCATTCAAAAGTTTTTATGGTATCATGTACCATACGCGAAGCAATCAGATTTTCCCCTTTTTGGTCGTCGACTAAACAATAAATAGAATGTGAAGTAGAAAGAAAGTAGTTCTTATGATAGAAGAAAAAATTCCCGGAGTTTCCTCGGCTTCTCCTGGTAAAATAAAATTTAAAGTCTGAAAAAGATTCAGTCAACTCTTTGCGATGACGGTGTTATTCACGAAGTATAGGATGGTATTTTATACCGCCGATTACTCTTAAGGTGAAACGATCATGTTATCTGAATGGTTCTTGTAAGAATACTCAAAAATAATGCATGAATCGAAATTTTGTGTATCGTATTCTGAGAGGCAAACGAAATTTATGGCGGTCTTCTCTTGAAAAAAAAATGTATTTACAATTTTTTCTGCATTAACAAAATCTTGGATTATCTAATTCAGAAAAATTTTTATGATTAAAGTTGCAGTTGCCCGCTAGGCAGACAGTAAAGACAAATATGTTATGAATGAGAAAAAATTGATTCATTCATATGATTGAAAGAATTTTCACAGAAATCACAACAATAAAAATAGCGCAGAAAGTAGCAATCTTACTTTCTTGATTTGGCGCCACTGGTCGCTGCTAGGCTTTTCTTCACAAGCAGAATGATCGTTAGGGATACATATCAAACTTTCTTTCATCTAGAGATATTTACTTCATAAAAATTGGTTTAATGCATTCTCTAGTACATCTTTATCATCTATTTGGAAAATAAAAGAAAAAAGTTGCAACTTATATACATAATTTCAAAGTTGTGAAAATTGTAAAGTCGGTAAGGTAGGGGAATTTCTTCAGGTGGTGATTATATCTCTGATATTACTTTTATGCACTTACAGTTTACGTACGATATGTTCACGTGTTCGAAAATCATAATTATTAATAAGTACTTGCATCTCACCAATTAGAAATTTATTCAAAAATTCGAGGCTTGATGAAGCAGGAAAATATTAATACATTATAATAACATCATTCAACAACTCAGATAAAACAACACGTATCATATCACTTTCTGGAACACATATCACCTTTTTGTCATATGAATGCTGCCGGCGAACTAATATGGAGAATGGTGATCTAGGCAATCTGCCCCAAACGCATGACCCTACCCTTGAAGCCAACATCAATATCTGCACATCACATAAAAAAAATTTAAAAAGTTAAGTAAACTAGTCGAAAAAATAAATAAATAAATTATACGCAGAGTGACTATTTTGCTTTACCAAAATGTAAATGATTGTCTTTGAATTAATTTGTGTATGATGACTTCGGGAAACAAAAAGTTGGTTTCTGTAAAAATACTTGAAGAATAATGCGCGAAGTGCAGTTTTGATTTTCCAATGATGTAGTCTGAAGTACAGTCCAAGGGTGGTAACTCACAAAAATTTATTAACAGTGTTGTAACTATTTTTTGTTAAACAAAATATAAGTTTTTGTCTGTCCATTCGTCGGTTCAGCGGGAGAAAAGTTTCAATCGTGTAAGTTTACTCGAAAAATAATGCAGAAGAAAATCTCTTGTTTTTTGAATATTGAAGTTCAAACCTTAGTTTTGGGAATCCTACTTATAAAAGTTAATTAAATGAGGAAAAAATATTTCTTTTCAAACAAAATGTATGTGCTCGACCTTCTATTCGCTGGCTCCGCAGAAGAAGAGGTTAGTTTGTGCAATTTCACTTGAAGAATGATGCAGGAAATGGGCTTCCGTTTTCTGAATATTGAAGTCCAAGCCATACTGCATGGGGGTCAGCACATGAAAGTTGATTCAATGGGGAGTAACTCATTTTTTGAACAAAATGTGAATGTTTGTCTTTCTATTCGCCGGTTTCGCGGAAGGGAAGTTTAGTTTATGCAAGTTTACTTGAAAAGTAGTACAAATAATAGGCTTTTGTTTCTTGAATATTAAAGTTTGAACCATGGTTCTAACCATGATCTAAGAATACATGGTCTAGCCACGCGCAAGTGAAAAAAGTGAACCGATAGGAAGCTCTTACCAAAACGGCAATCATATTGGACAAGAAATAGCGTTAGATTCAATTTGAGAATAATGAAGTAAGCGCCATGAGCGAAGATTTGAAGTGAAATATAAACTCAAAATAAAAAAAAGTAAACTGTACTAAATAGTCGTTTCAAATTTGTCCAAAACAATCAACAACTTGTTATCATGTTATATACAATTGTCTACGTACAGAAGAGGCGTCTGTGAAAAAGCTTCACATTATAACTGCCATTTCTCCAGAAAATTTTTATTGATTTCATTTGAACTGGAGTAAGATCAGACGAATTTAGAAGAAATGAAAAAAATACAATGGAATTAATATAAATTCAAAGTAAGTTTCTAAGAAATTCAAAAATGTTTTTAAAAATCGTTGAATTCAGTAAATTTTGAATTAATTAAGAAGAACTCAAGTGAATTGACAAAATTCAGAAGAATTGCCGAAAATAAGTGAAAATCACTGTAAATGTTTGAGCTCTTGAAATCCTTTAAAATTACTGAAATCCTCGTAAACATAACGAAATCCCTTGTAATCTTATAAATATCTCAAAACCTTATAGGCCTCATAGAATCGTTTCAAAACTTCTGTGGTTCCTCAAAACCCCATGAAAAAATTTTCAAATCCCTTTGAATCATTGAAATCCTTCGAAATTCCCTGAAATTTCGCAAATCGCTTAAAAATGACTTGAACAATTTTCAATTATCCTAAAAAATTTTGAATCCTTTGAATTTTATCGAAATCTCCTTAACATTTTCGAAGCTCTTCAAAATTGCTTGACATTTTTATAAGTACCCTAAAATTTTTGAAATCCTTTGGGATCCCTTCAATTCATTGAAATCTGTAAAAAATTCCTAGCAATCTTTCAAAATACCCTGAAATACATAAAAAGAATTCAAGAAAAATTCAGAAGAATTTTAACCATTTGCAATTGAATCTTCTTCTTGTTTGTATTGACAGATTCACTGTTTGGAAATTTACAACGACTATATTAAATGGTAAATTATGTATCTTAAACCGTTAACGGATGTATTAACCGACTTGTTATTCTCTAGTGATTTTGAAACACTTGAATTGGATTTGTTTGGAACTGAGGCGTTTCCGTTGCTATGGTCAACAAGATGGATGCGGTATTGGTAAGCGCAATTTGGGACGATGGTGGGAGGCCTGATGGCTAGACCATGTATTCTTAGATCAGGGTTTAAAGCATGGTATAAGGGGGTCAAACTCATGAAAGTTAAATGAGTGGAGAGTGACTATTTTTTTCTAATCAAAATGTAGTTGCTTGCCTTTTGATTTGTTGGCTCACGATATCACCCTCGTGCTTGACTTTTATGTTTTTTTTTATTTCTCAGATAATTTACTGAAAATTTTACTATTTAAATTAGGATGAAAAGCTATAAATTCCCAAATAACATGCCTAAGAATATTTGGCTTCTGTACAGGGTCGATCCATCTACAGAATGTCAGAGTTGAAAGGGGTGGAGGGAAGGAGTCTAGCGATTTTTATGAAAATTGGCGAAAGTTAAGTGTTGGGTGTAGCGTATAATTTATAGGCCTTTCAAATGCAATCTAAAAACCAAAGAAAAATAAAAAACGGGCCTAAAAATATCCTAAGAAAATTTTTTAATCCATTTGACGCTCAGACGCATAGTTTTGAATATTTAATCATATTATTATTTCAAGTTCTTATTATAATCTGCGTCGATTCAGAGTAAAAGATTGACGGACACTCTGTAACTTTCGGATATATTAATTTTCTAGTCTGGCCGCGCGGCCTCACTATCCACGCGCAACGGCCGGTGCACTAAGGCAAAATCAAAAAACGAAGTTCTGAATAGCTTTCAGAACGCAGTTCTTGACTGTTTTCAAATTTTTGTTTTCAGAAACATTCAAAATAGAATTTGAAATTGATAAACGTAAACGAAATTCAAGGGAGTTTCTAGTGTGGATTTTCTTGAATAGCAGAAATTAATCATTTTTCCCCCTAATTATTGTTCAGTGATGTTATCAGTGAAGCTTAGTTATAAAAGTTTGTCTTTTTTATATTAATTATTAACCTTATAAACAAATGAATAAATATCACGGGCAATATAATTTGGGGAATATTAAGAAAAAAACTATTTCTCTTAGCCAGCCATTTTCGATAAAAATTCAAAAAGTTGGATCATTTTCAAAAGTTTTTAGACCATTTTTTCCTCAAGATTTAAAAATTATATGTATGGCTGTTTGTAGTACCTGGAAAGTCGAATAATTTATGTTAATGACTTTCTTCGATGAAGAAAATTATGAGAGTTATAGCATTTTAGAAAAAAATTCAAAAGAACAAATTGAAATGAGAATTTCAAGCCAAATAACGCGAGATACAAAAAAAAGTAGAAACATCAAAATTCTTGCTTTTACGAAGACCCATGAGCTTCCTCCTGGATACTTTTTGGTATAAAACGTAGTTTGTTTTTTAAGAATGGAAACTGATATTGGAATATTCAAATTTTAATTTTTGAGCCAAACGACGAGAGATAAGATAAAAAGTCAGAAGGGTGGAATTTGTGCTTTTGAAAAGTCAATTAGAATTGCTGTTAAACAGTCCTCTATAAGACCAATCGTAAAATTATTGCGATAATTTGAATCGGCTTTTTGAGTATCTATTCGTATATAATATACGGTGAGCGCAGGAAATCCAGCGCAAATATTTTCATGAGAAAGTATTCCTTAAGGCCGGAAGGGCCTTGAGTAAATAAATGTCCTTTTTCATTCAGAATCAAGAACAAATTCAGTAATTTGTACATGAAGAACATGAAGTACATATTAATTTTAAATCGAATTCTGAATATTTTGAAAAAACAAAATTTAAAATCGGCTGAAAATTGCGTTTCAAAAGCTATTGAGCGCTTTGTTCCTTGTTTACACCCCACTGTGCCGGCAGTTGCGCGTGGACAGTGAGGCCGTGCAGCTGGACAGAAAAATCCCGGTCAGAGGTAATTGGCGGGAGGTGAGAGAAACGAGCGCCAATGTCTAGGATTTTGAAGAAAATGTTTAAGATGACCGAAATGTGCTTATCTAACCAGTCATTATAATGAAACGCAGCTTTTGTCAAGGAAATAAAACTACGGGTATGATTTCTGATGGTTCACTTGTTATTTACGCGTAATAGTTGTCCACGTGAATAATCGCAATAATCCGACATGAAATCGACCACATTCCAATTTCTGGCTGGCAGAAAGTTTCTTTGTCTCATATTCGACGCTGAGAGAGAGAGAGAGAGAACGTGAAGGACAGTTGCACGAAGTGTCTCTCTCGAAAACGCGTTTAAAAACACGCAGTGAAAGAAGACAAAATAACCGACTTGTTTACATGGTCTGTTTCAGCGCATTTATGTAGAAGTGATGAAAATTAGATCGAACATCAATACGATGTGAATAATATTGAATAATTGTTTATTTAAATGTATGTTGTGAGTATGAAACTATATCTATTTATAATAACTTATTACTATATCAAATTAAAAATTATAATTATATAGGTTTATATAGGTATATATGGGTATATATATAGGGATCATATAAAACGACATTCGACAAATCGACGTGATGAAATTAATAGCGATACCACTGGCCAGAATAATCAATTCATCGCGTAGGCATGAAATGTTTTTAGTGTTCCGAAAAATATCCAGATCCCCTGAAAAAACTTTCCAAAGGGAAATTTGGAAAGGTGAGATAAATTTCGTAATAAAGTATTCAAAAAAAATTAGATCCATCGCATACGCTGAGTTGAGAATTGTCTTCAAAGGTATGTTAAAGGATATTAATATTTTTATATATCCTGAAGAGGAAAACAACATGAAATAGATAATACTTGAACTATAATTCTCCATGAACTGGGTAAAATTTAATGCAGTTGGTACTCGACGCTCCATATTATTCGCATACTTTGTTAGAAGGAATACAATACTCATTATTTTTCTCTAGTCACTATTGACACGGACACTTTAAGTCTCTCATCTGCCCGCTCTTCATAACCATTACCGACCAAACGATAAATCATTAATGGTGATGAAAATGGTAATGATAATTATATCTGAAAGTTACGGAGTGTCCATGAATCTTTTCTTTTGAATCGACGCAGAAAATTTTAAGAATTGAAAATTTATATACGATAAAAATATGAAAGCTATCCTATTCAGCTTAAAATTAATTTTAAACTTTTTTTATTTTCTTTGACACGTTTTTGATTTTTTTCTGGTTTTTGAATCGCTTACAAAAGACCATAATCTTTACTCACCCAAAACTGAAGTTACTCTTTGGCTATAGCATTGGTGAACAATCAGGTACCCACATAATGTATAGACAACATATAGCATCTGCACACTACACAGAATAGTATAAGTTATTATTATTTTATTATTCCTTCAAGCCAAATCCTTTTTTGGGGTAAGCGTAACTAGTTCGGTTCTGATCTCGTCTCAATACTGGTGATTTGAAAATTTGTATGGTAAATTTGGGTATGGGGCACTACTCGCTTGATCAATCTGTCCAGCAATCAACCCAGGTGAAGAGCTTTACAAAGCCATTATATGAACGGGAATAATTAGAACAATCCACTAAGAAAATCTCTTCACTTGGGGCCATCAGTATCCAAAATCTTTTGTTTCAGGCATCACTCTTCTCCTTATAAACAATTGCTCTCCATACATCCCCATCCTTACATAATCTTCTGCTTCCGTTACATCCATGCATCGTTTCATGCACGTTCTTGTATTTCTACGACTGCAAATGTTCCTTCTCATCAGGATCTTATTCACACACTCTTGTCAAACAATGTTTCTTCTACAACACATCCTTTGAGAACCCACCCATTACTAACCTTGTCCATCAGCGTTTTACCGCACATATTTCGCAGGAATTGCATTCCAAATGCGTTCACTCTTCTCCTTTCTTTTTCTTGAAACGTCCAGGTCTCGCTACCATACAACACTGTGGGTTCAAGCATAGAGTTTCAAATTGCAATTCTACCTTTATTCGTTACATTTTCACTTCTAGTGATGGTTTGTACACTGTCGATAACCTTTCTGCCCTCGTCTATACGTCTGGATATCTCTGCATCAATCTTTCCGTCAGCAGCAAATAAGTTTCCGAAATGCCCGAACTCGTCAACTTGTTCTATCCTCACTTCGTTTAAGGCAATGTTGGATACTATTTTCTCACCCCTTCTTTCAAAAACGCTGATTTTTGTTTCGTTTGCTTCAATCTTTAGATCCATACTCTTCATGCTGACATCCAGTCTGCTCATCATTCTCGGCAAATCGCGGCTAGATTCCATTGTAACAATCTTATCATCTGCAAACGCCAGTCCGCGTACTTTCACTGTCCTAAGATCAACACCTTCTTCCTCCACGACGGCCATCCTTAGACATTTGTCCATGCATATCTTGAACATCCAGGAAGACATAACGCAGCCTTGCCTAACGTCCTGCTTTATATCAAAACAATCACTCAATTGTCTATTCACTCTTACACTCGCTTGACTACCATTATATATTTTTTTTATTACTCTTAGAAACCAGCCATTCCCGTAGTATTATCCATGCACCCTCCTTATTTTTATCGTTCAATTCAGTCTTCCAATCTTCTTCATGATATTTCAAGTATTTATTCAGCTTTTCACCGCATATCAATTGTACTTCTGGTTTCTGCGAATTCTCTATGCTAACTCGCATCTGTTTCGGCTTATTATTAATTCTTCTTCTCCTCCACCCTTGACTTAGACTCATTCTTGAAACTTGTGAATCTTTTTATGTCTAAACGAAGTGTTCGTAATAAACAAGTCTTTTTCCTGAGCATAAGCTGATAAATTTGTCCTAGAAGGTATTTTTTACATCTCTCTTGTCACCATCAACTAGAGCGTAGCACGCTATGATCAATAGTCTTCTGATTCTCACTTTCATTCTAACCCATAGTAATCTAGGTGATACACATTCATACTTTTTGACATGCTGTTTGGCTCTCTCATTCAAAATCAAACCGACTCCTTGTGTACCATATGATTCATTATCTACTCCTGACCAAAGTTCGAGTCTGTTCTCTATATTTCTTACGTGACATCCCTTCTTCTTTGTTTCCGGTACACACAAAATATCTAGCTTCCTCACGCGCATTGTATCCCGCAATTCCTTCTCCTTAAGATCATTTACACCTTTAGCACTCCAAACACCTAATCTCCACTCATCGCCTGAAACTTTTCCGAGAACATTCCATTCGTCAGTAAAAGTATCAATCCTATCCGAGGCTACATTATCATTTGTATCACTCAGTGTGAAAAGTATACAACCAACTACAACTTGATGCGAGAAATTCATTTCACAAGTATAAAATCATGTCCAAATTAACCCCTTAACGACCAAGAACTACAATTTTTTAACTTATGTTCAAGCCTTATTTCCATGACTGAAAAAGAGGAATTTCCAAACGAAAATCATGTTTCCTTATAGTTTTGGGCATGCTCTTCAAGAATCCGTGGTCAAAATCCAATATGGCGGACATGAAATTCTGGAAACTCTACGATTTTCACACAACTCTGTACTCGGGGGTTTTCGGGGTCGCTGATTATGAATTTGACATCAAATTTTTAGAATCTAAAATGGCAGGCTGAATATGGCAGACATAAAATTTTGGAAAATCTATAATTTTCGCACAACTCTGTACTCGGGGGTTCTTGGGGTCACTGATTAGGAGTTTGACAACGAATTGTCGGAATTCAAAATGTCGGACCCAATATGGCGGACATAAAATTTTGGAAACTTCACGATTTTCGCACAACTCTGTACTCGGGGGTTTTCGGGGTCACTGGTTATTAATTTGACATCGAATTTTCGAAATTCAAATTGACGGACCCAATTTGGCGGACAGGAAATTGTAAAAACTCTACGATTTTTGCACTACTCTGTACTCGGCGGTTTTCGGGGTCACTGATTACGAACTTCAAATTGGATTACCATAATGCCATATAGCGGTTCCAAAATCGCAGACATAAAATTTCGAAATCTGTCGAGTTTCATCAAAATTCTGTGCTTGGATGAGGTCTCTGGTGTCGATTGAGACATTCTACGCTCAGCATAAACCAGAAACAACGACGTGGACGTGGTAGAATTCTGTCTCCTTCGGGGTGCTTGATTGGAGTGAGTTCCCCTGCCTCTCACTGGAATATGAATCCTCCTAGTGATTCTTCTTGAAACATGGATTACAGAATGGTCATTCACACTCTTTACAGAAAATTCTGGTCCTTCTGGGACAATGTAAACAGACTTTGAGTTGATTTCGATGAGACATTCTGTGTATTTCCCGTTTCGCCTGACCTTTTCTTAGGTAGCTCTTAGCAATAGATACGGCAAATTCTTTCGTTCCAACTTTATTCTTGCCATCTCCGGCAGCATTGTATATCACGAAAGCACACACAGTTCTCTCCTAACTTCTTTCTCCCTTTCTGCATAAGAAGAAATGAATTCTGCATGAAAAACAAATGAATCAAAACAAATGAAAACGACCTCAGGAAACGTCGGGTCGTTTGTATCGGATCTTCATTTGTTCCATGCACTATATTCAGATCGAGTTGCAAAAGACACTGTCAGCATTCCGTTGTGAATTGATTGGGAGAGTTTCGATACCAAGTTCCTCGAAGATTCAGTTATTTATTCTTACTACCATCGCCATATTGCAATTAAATCAAAAAAGACGTTCTGTTCCTACTCATGTGGAGTACGCGGTGGATACTTCAGAAAATGATTTCGGTGAAATAATTACGTTGCCAAATCCAAGCGATTCTGGCTCTGATAATTCGGACTCTGATGCTGAATGGAACGAAAATGTTCCGGTTATAACTTATAAAGAAGCTTGTGAAACTTACATCGAAGATCAAGCTAAACTAGAAGGAAATCTTGATTTCCGTTGGGCAGATGGTGAAAAAAGACACATCGATGTTATTGAGGTGAACATTTCACTGAAAGAATCTGTGAAGAAAAATATTCGAGACAGTGAGCCTGTAGAACTTGTCGAAATGTTCTTCTCTATTGAAATAAAACAATACTTCATTGATGCATGTGTTACGTCCCGAGAGATATAGCTTACCTGATAATCTATTAATTTCGTGAGATTTCTCGTTTTTGAATTTAATTTTTTTAAAAACTAGAAAACAGGGATGAGGATAACTATCAGGTTGCAAGAATAAATTGACCGAATGCTAATTTCGAAAAATTCAAATCCATATTTTTATTTAAATATAAAATCTATTCAAAATGATGAACAATTATTTGAATCTAATTATAAATCACTTGTAAAGAGACTTCTGGATATTTGTTTCTGAAACTTGAATTAAATCTTCTTGGTTTGAGTCCAGTCGACCTTAAAAAAAGAAAGACTGATTACTTATCAAGTTATTGATGGAGAGAATTTGAAAATGGGATGGTAAAATTAAAAGTACTTACGGATATTTTAATCGGGGAAATTTCCACCCTCTCATTTGGACTCCACTGGAATGCGTGACAGGTGTATTCTCGTCCTCACGCTAAGAAAGGCTACTAACAAATGTGATGTGGAACGAGAGAATCGGGCTAACGACACAAAAATCGATTTTCGGGTTTTCATCGATTCTTATAGAAGAAGATATGCCTGATCGATTGGCGTTATGCAAAAAATTCTATCTTTAATCAGTAAGTCTGTATCAAAGCCGCAAGATAAGAGTGCATATTGCTCGGGACTCGCACTACTACAGCTTCAAGCGCTATGTCCCTTGCCACTTGTTTCCTCGTACTTTTACTTTAAATCGCTCTCCCCGAAAAAATAGTTTTGTGTCGTTAGCCCGATTCTCTCGTTCCACATCACAAATCCTTGAATATGTACTGGGTGACAGGTGTGGCTAGATGTCGTAAAGATGAGACTTTCCGCTGTGTTGATGGGCGACTACTCGGTCTCTTAATAGGAGTCAGATGGTGAGTCGATTGAGCACTGTATTGCGGACTGAAGACGCAGGACAAAGTTAAACTGAATTGAAATGGGGACGTTTTCCTCGATCACAGTCGTAACAATTGAAAAGAAGAAAAAGATGCTGGGTGCTGATGATGTTTACTGACCGACTGGTGGTGTTGTCTGACTGACTGCTGCTTCAGAATCCGCTCTATTTATACACAGAATGTGTGAATGCGTATGTTGTGTGTAAGAGCGTATTAGCTAGATTATTTGATGTATATAGGGTTTCAGGTTTTTTGAATAAAAATAAAAAAAAATTTTAACAAAATCAAACTTTTCTTTACTTTTAATTACCCTTATTCAATTATTATTAATTTTATCGTAAGTTTTAGTATTTACGTCTTTTATATAAGTTTATAGATGGGTAAAAAAAAGATTCTTTCAGTCAATTAGTTTCTTGTTATTATTTCAATTCAATTTTAATTTAATTTAATTTGATTAATAATATTTTATTTTATTTCAATCTAATTTATTTTTAATGATTTTAATAGTTAAAAAGAAATTAATACTAAAGTCTCATATAAATTCAAGAATAATTTTAGAAAATCAAGGTTTAGGATAATAAAAAGAAATTTAATCTACAAATATGTTATTATCATTTCTAAGTGTTAGTTTCTGAATGAAGTTTCATTTTGATTTCTGATTTTTACATGGCTTTATTTATATTACTTATTTAGTTCATTTAGGTGAAATTTAAATCTATCAGTTATTCAAATGAACTTATTTTATTTAAGAGTATGGATATTTTTTTATCCTTTAAGTAGGTTTTTTGAAATCTTTGTATTATTTCATATTGAAGTGCTCCTTTGAACAATATTGGTTGGGGATTGCAGTTGTTTATGTTGTGATAATGAACATAAATCACTCATTTGTAGATGAGAAGCTCCGCTAATTAAATCTTAATTTTCAGGTACTATCTATATACTTTTACGATTAATATTATTAACACTAATAGAATCAGGTATATAACAATCATTACGAAATATCCTACTTTAATTATACTGTTATAGAAACAGTTTTCTTTTGATTTTGTAAAACTAGTGAGTTTTTGATTGACATATTCGGATAGTACAATTTGGTGTGATAGGATAGTTACAGGGACGTCTATAATTTTTTATTATAGTGAGTATTTGACTAAAAATGGTGCAGCTTCAATTAAAGGAATTTTTGAGATGGAGTAGGAATGGAAATGTCCATGAATTTTCTTCCGTTTTGTTTGAGGGTGGGATAGTTTAGTATTTTGCACTCGGGATGAAGTTGAAGTATCCCAGTGTTTGTTAGAGTGGTTATTGTGGTCGTATTGTTTGAAAATTTAATCACAATTTGTTCAGATTGAAGGGCTGAATGAAGCCATCCATAATAGGACGTTAAAGGGGTTAAGACAGGATAATTTTCGAAATTTATTTGGTAATTACATTTCTAGGGGGTGTTCTCGGTAAAAAGTAGAATCTCGCAAATTGGTTTCTCTAATGTGGTATGCAATTGTGGAGAAGAATTGCAAATTTTACCATGCAATGTCTGAGAGCATGATTCTAGAAAATATTCTTGGACAGTGAAATAAGATTTATCATCGTCAGAGAGTGCTTAATATGGCATATCTGGTTTGATGTAATAACTTGGGGTATAATTTTTCTTGAAAGGGTAAATAATTGGTGAAGGATAGAGTTTATATAATTGGAATGTTTGTTTAGCGATACCAGAGGTTTGAAGTACACATATCAACTGGTCTTTTATGAAAAGATGTTGAATTTTTGAAAACTGAAAAAGATTTTGGAAATTTGTTTGGGAAATTTTTGATTCAGGATATTATTGTTCTTAGATCTGGATAAAGTAGTCCATAGAAGACTGAGTAAAATGTAAGGGATGCCAGATTCCGTTATCGCTCGAAGTGAGCATATATCAGAAAGTTGTTGTAAAGTGACAATATAAAAATCTAAAGATTCGTGAAGCATTGTTAACCAGTTTGACATAATAAGTTCATAATTGTTCATTGTTGGATCATATGTAAGTTGACGCCATTCAGAAAATTCATGTATTTGTTAAACTGTATCAATTATTCTTTCTTTTATATCTGAAAGGGGTTGTGGAAACAAATAAGCCTTTTTCTCTGTCCATCGACAAGTTACTACACCAGACGAATCAAGTTTGTTGAAAAGTGAATGAAATAGGTCATTTGAGTATTTTTAACTTTTCCAATTATCTTCAGTTATATTTGCATTATTATTTAATTGAAAATAGATGTGATCAATAAGAGTTGCCATTTTTTCTTCCCGAAAGTTGATTTTAACTTCATTGTAATTTCTTACACAAGAATCAGTTTGGATAGTATTTTTACAGTAAGGAACAGTGTCATTGACTGTTTTAATTGATAATGCTTGAAGGTTAAGAATGTCTAGAATTTTTAGATAGGACATTAATTAACAATTTTCTGAAAGTATAACAATTTTTTCTAAAGGTTCATGGTATATTCCAGATGCGTGTTCGAAATCTATTTTGAAATATTGAGGATAAGTTGCTTGAGTGAAGCGCTTGAAAAATATTGTTGAAAAGATAGTGAATAGGGATACAGGTATTGACTGCCGAGACATGTCGCTTCTCGATGGCCAATTCCTGAAAAGAGAAAATGCAGAGATAGAGTAGTATCAGTGATATGTTTAAAAGAGAAGAAAAAGTAGGTCAATATTCTGAAAGAAAATGATTAGTTTCGTCTAAAAGTTTGGAAAAATTTGATTATTCTTTCATAGGAAGTAATATTTGGACGATGTCGTTGTACTGAAATTGCATTTTTCTGAAATATCTCTTTGCAATCTTTAGCGGTGTGAGTCATGACGTTACATCGTATACAGAAGTTGGACCAAGCAATCAATTTTGGTCTTTAATCGATTTGTGTTTCTACATTTTGTTTTGTAACTGTTGCATTTTTCTTTGGGACTATTATTTCTTCGCAAATATCATAGTATGATATTAGATATGTTATCGTTGATAGGGCTGCTTTATTTATTGCTTTAACTGAAGTTTCTCCGACATCGATGGCGAAGTGATCCGAAATTTGACAGTGAGCGGAATAGTTGCCGTTATTTAAATCCATATAGACATTTGTTGTAGATTTGCCTGGTCCATATTTCATTCCAAAATCATTCAAATTTATGATGAAGTTTAGAATTCCAAGTGCTGGATGTCTTATTGATGTTTCTGGTGATGTTTCTTGTTGTGTGTATGCCAAAAGCACAATACTTAGTTTTCAATCGAAAAATTCCTCCTGAGCAGCCCTTTGTATTTTCATTAGGTTTTTCATTTACTGAATTTGAATGTGGGTGAACATTGCTTGTTCCAGGATCATTCTAGGGACTTTTAATTCTTTGTTCTTTAATTGTGTTAATTACTTTAGCGACTCCGAAACTTTTTGCAAAGAAGGGAGTAATTGCAGTTCCTGCCTCTTTAATGTTACAAACAGTGCAAATAGCGACATTTGTGCTAATACCCGGTGACGTATTTAATTTCAGTAATGTATATGTAGGTCTGGTAATTTATAGATACTGCATAAGACTTCTAGTTCACATAATAATTGACCTGAGGTTTCAGTTTTATTAATTATCATTTGTACAGTGTCATATTTTCCTTGTAATATTTTGAGCAGTACATGTGCTGCATTTTGTTTAGCTATGGTTTCATCTTTAGCGGTACTGATAACTGTTCGTTTTTTGAATTTTGCGGTTACTTATGTTCTAATGTGTTTTCATCAAAAAAGTTCATTATGGAATATTTATGGTCAATTGTAGATTCTCCTGCCATTCCTCTGGCTAGGGAATTTAGAATAGTCGGTCTCTTAGCAGGGAACATGATATGGTCTCTTAGTTTGTCTAAATCTGTTTGAGAATATATACCGCTTGTTGCTGAAGTGGCTGGGTTCGTATATTTCCATGTTTCTTTTGTTTGAGGTCGTAATATTTGTGGGTCTTTTGATTGTGAAGCATGTGGAGATAATTTATACCACGAGTGTCCTAATGCATACATTGGAGGTAAAAAGAAGTTACAGTTGGTTTGAGTTCCCATTTTCAATAAAATGTGAGTTCGTGGTGTAAGAAAATGTGTGCTGTTATCAAAATATATTGAAAGTTGAAGATAAAATTCTTCTGTAGGTCTATATTCGACCTCTATTGGGAGGCATTTAATTAGGTGTACTACTATTCCTGCAACTATCGGCATATATGCTGGTCCTTGCAATGAATGATAGGGTAGTAATGTTTAGTTGACTTGACCCACAGTCATATTTGACGATGGCGAATGTCGTATTTGCCCATAGTAGAAGTAGAGAAAGGGTTGAAAGTGCGATCTTAGTGTTTTTCATAATCTGGAAAAGGAGTATTTCCCGAGTTAGCAGTGAATTTCTGCTTATGTATACGTGTTTTAATTTATTAAAGAAAGTAGAAAAAATAATCAAACAGTACTTTTAATCAGGTTTCAATTTTTCATTTGTAACAATGTAATTAAGTACCTAATTTGGTCTTTGTTCTAGTCTATTTGCCAATCTGTGATGATTTGATAGTCTGAGACTTTTTACGAATTTAATATATGCGCAGAGTTTTTGTTGTTGTTATTGTATGAATGATGTCCTTGATTGTGTTAGGTCCTTTTATATTTTGAGACCAGGCTACTGCGTCACTGTCATCCTATTCGAAAATTCCGTTTTCGAGCGAAAATGGGCAAAATGTTTTTATGTTGATATTGTTTACTAATTCACTAGATAATTCCTCAATTTTTCTTTTGTTTTCGTATTCCATATTAGAATCTGCAATGATGTTTGTATGATTTTGAGTTTAGTAGATGAGATCTGATAGTGCTGCTAGAAATTCTTGGTTAGTTTGTCTCAGACTCAATATCAATTTCTGATATGCTTCGGGTCGTCTTGTTTTGATGGAAAGTATAATTTTTTGTTGTTGTTTCCGGCTCGTAAATGTTCAAAAACCACTTT
This sequence comes from Melikaiella ostensackeni, assembly GCA_032362435.1. Classification (NCBI taxonomy): domain Eukaryota; kingdom Metazoa; phylum Arthropoda; class Insecta; order Hymenoptera; family Cynipidae; genus Melikaiella; species Melikaiella ostensackeni. The sequence continues at coordinate 61,763,634 of JAUMHM010000085.1, forward strand.
TTTTACTCTCTTATCGTTGATTTTGTAAACTTCATTTGAAATTAAGGCTGGTAGATGCACGAATATGTTTACGTGTTGTTCTATTATATTAAAAAGTTCGTCGATTCTATGTTGATGTTGTATTTCCATTGTTGAAAATAGAATCTGTAATTTCATGAGAGAAAAAAAAGGAATAGTTTCAGATTTTGATGTTTTATTTTGTTTATTTTTTATTTCCGGGTATTTCTTTACATTCTCAAGGTATTCAATCGTTAATAAGTTTATTTATATCTTTGTTATGTGAACAGATAATGGAAGACTTAAAAGGGATGCTAAAAAATCTTTTAAGTGTCTCGAAATCTTTCTATAAAATTGCAATAGGCTGTCGGTCCTCTGATTTTGATTGTAAGTATGATTTCTCTTAGGTCAGTAACACCAGCCCCCCCCCCCCAATCATAATTTTAGAATTTCTTCAGCACACTGAATTGCGCCCCAAATGCGCTCAAATGCGCCACCAATAAAAAATTTTGCGCCAACTAATTAACAAATATATCCCCTTTTGGGGGGGGCAGTGTGACGTAGGTGTTAAATCATCTACCGTGGTATTTAATTAAAAATAACTGACAGGGAGGCATTCA